>JAUMGZ010007902.1:0-20445 GCA_032359645.1 Pododesmus macrochisma | reverse complement strand
CGTCCAACGTTTTCTTATTGTTTGCCAATGTCCATGGACTTACGGCCTAGAATTTCGTCTTGGTTTTTCGATTTACTACTTTAATATAACATGTAGAATGCGGTAATGGTTTTTTACTCTTCTTCGCACTATCTTTACCGCTCTGCTTTCGTGATAGTGCTGCTACTTCTTTTGATGTCCTGTTAATGGTTTTTTCTTTGCTCTTTCGTCACCATAGCAGTGACAGTGCCATATGCTTCTTTTTATACAGTGGAAAAGGTTGCCGTACACCGGAATGACACGGGAACAATCGCGGCTGGTGACACATGTGTAGCAGGAAACACTTACCATAGCATAGGCACCTGGTGTCGCTTGTAGTTTTTTAATAGAAGTGCGTGATGTTTTCGTTTTTAGTTAATTAAGGTATATTTGATATTAACAAACAAGAAAGCGTTCTCGTGAATATAGTACATGTAAAATAAAGAAGTTAACACGCAAAACGAAGGCAATATTCAAAAGTCTACGGACATGGACAAACAAAAGGAAAATGTGGGACAGAAAAAGAAGCAAATATAAAACATTTATTAAGTAAAAAAGAAAACATCACGAACTTCTTTTAAAAAAAATTGAAGTGAAACCAGGTGCTCGTGATATGGTAAGCGTTTCGTGCTACACATGCGTCATCCTTTGCGATGCTTCTGTGTCATTCCTGTGTATGGCAACCCTTTCCACTGATAAAAAAGAAGCATATGTCACCATAAGAATCTGTCATTTATATATTGACGATAGAGCCAAACCATAAATGCTCCAATCACAGTGTCACGTTTTGGCCGCCAAACTCAGCTACGCAAGGAAACGTTGCAGAACTTGGATACGACGTGTGCAAGCCAGGCACAACGTGACGACAACAACTAGAGCGTTGCGACAGCGAGGTATAACCCGGCCGAAATTTGCAAATCTTTGGGTCAGAAACGGGGAACAACGGCGCAACCAAAGCATGATACTGTGACTGAAGCATTCAGATAGATTTTGCGACAAGGAGTAAAAAACCCATGACCTAAAAATACATATTATATCAAATTGTATAATATATTATATTATCATAAGACGGACGGACAGACTTATTTACAATTGAGCAAGAGGAGGTTGGGGAGGGCAGAAATAGTGTAGCCGAAATATCAAATATGTAAAGCACACCAATTTAGAATACAGGTAAGTACATGTATGAAGCCAAATGAATGATGGAAAGTTAAGAAATTCAAACTATGACGTAGGGATTGTATCTAAAATTATATAAGAAACGGATGTATGTAATCTCTTTGCTGTATCGTGATGGCGGCTATACAACTTCCTGAATGCAGACCGAAGTACGGGTAGTGTATAACCCTGCCTCAAAAGCTTTAATGTCAACAAAAATCCTTAAGTGCTGGTAGTGAGAACAAGCTTTGGAATATCGAATAAGCTGTGGCACATACACTCCATAGGTAATGATACTGAACATCAACGTGACAGAAAACAATAGTCTTTCTATAATTGAAAATAGTACATTTATTTCATATTGACAAACCAATTCTCTCTAATATAGTGAACACGATCAACAAAATTAAAAACAAATTTCAGTTCTAAATAACCCTGTATATAAAGTAACAAATGATAACGTAATCGCCATGCAATATGTGTCTACTTACGCTGGTGTGTGGTATATTAAATTATCACATTGCAAAAGAAAATTTGGTAAATTTCGTTTGCTAATCAGACGGCTAGTATTTCCCAAATTACGGTTCTAGCCAGAAAAAAATATCTGCGAGTGTTAACGTTGACCCCAAAATAACGTTATCACAATAAAATGAAGTCTTTGTTACCAAAACGATCATGGCAGCTTGCAAGCCTGCCTGTTATTCGACTGATGACATTGCAGGCATCAAAGTCATTATTAATGCCAAAAAAACCAACATTAAATTCGAAGGGAGCAGCTTTAAAAATACTTAAAGAATACATGAAAGAAAAGAAAACAGTCCTAAAAGATCACAGAGTTCTCCCTAAAGATGCTAGCTAAATTCCTAACGCACTTTCTACGTCGATGCGATGTGAGAATTAAAGATAACAAGTTCTACAAGACAATAACATTTAAATCCCTTTGATTTAAACGCTACTATAAAGCTCCTCCATTTTTAAATAAATTTGATCCATAGAAGAAAGGTCCTGAGATTTTGAACGCCAATAAAAGCTTCAAAAAAGTTTTCCCTTCCCTTTTGGCACTGTAACTTTGATTTATCAAAGTCTTATCTAATCTAAATTAAATTTCTCTATAGCGAACATAAATGACGGTCTCTTTGAATCTATATCTTCGGTTCGGGACGGGAGTGTCTCACACAAAGTAGTGTTCTCTTTCCGCTTATAAATATCCTACTAATTGGAGAAATGTATCTGATTGCATTTTTGTATTGTAAAAATATGTTGTTACATTAAATAAATTCAAAATTTGAAAATGATTTATTTTGGTTGTTTTCTTTTTATTTCAAATGCTTTGTAGAATAAAAAATTTGTTATATAGATTTTTATGCAGAAACACTGGCTCGTATTACCTGTCTGGGTTTCATATTTTCACTATCTGCATAAAACCAATATAACTAATACTGCTTTTGGTAAACACAAATTCATACACTGAATTTAATGTTAACTGCATTGAGAGTGATTACCAGAACACTGGATGATTTGATTTGACTAAACGAGAGAAATTGACAATATGCGTGCAGTTAATAGCTATGCAAAGTAAAAAAAACAACTTTGAAACGTGTTGAAAAGGACAACATAGGTTTAAACTCCATATTTCTAAAGTATAAATGGCACGTAAGATGGTATAAAGGTTAATGTACAGCTTTCCATATCATTACTATTTTCATATTGTATTCAATGTAGTCATGTTGTAAAAGTAAATATTGTTAACGATAAAAGAAAATCAAATAAAAAACAACAAAATGAAATCACAAAAGCCAAGCTAAGGAAATGAAAAAATCATACAATTCAGTCATAAATATTGAACTATTAAATGAAGTCATAAATTAAACTGTGTTTTAGAAACAATAAATATTCATTGCTATGAATGTGCTACGAATGTCTACAACAAGTACATAAGTCTAAAACGTAATTTCTAAAACATAAGACATCTCATTATTCAGTAATAATCATAATTTATCTTTGTACGCATACAATGTTAACATGTGATTAAATATACAAAAATGTTTATCTAAAATAACAATTAGCGAAACTGTTTTCTTAATTCAAATTGAAGTAAATTTTAATACCTATGGCAAAAATAGTGAAATGAACTTAGCAATTGAAACCTGCATCGGTATTTAATAAAAAGACACAAAGCTTAATCAGAATGTATGCACACACGTTAATTATACTATTTATTCAAAAACATGTATATTGTCCATTCATTTTACCTTTTATTAACGTTTGTCAGTTACAGAAGCAGGTGTCAGTGAAACATTTAAAGAGAGAGAGAGAGAGAGAGAGAGAGAGAGAGGCAGGTAGTGAGAGACAAGTTTCATAAATATCAACCTATTATGCTGCAATTGACCATGCATTATCGTTGATTGCTTATCCATTTGTCTACAATGTCATATGAATATTATCACATTATAAGCTTTCTGTAATTAAGGGTGTCATGATGATGGCGTTCTTCTTAGAGAAGAGAATCGGCGAATCACTGATGCAGCTCTGTTATGTAAGTCTGAAATGAAACAAAGGTTAAGTCAGTGTTAAAGTGGGGTGTGTTTATCTATTGCGGACATTAAATGATCATAAGAATAGTAGGAATATCATACTTAAACTTAATTGAAGATTTTTATTTTCAAGTATGTTCATGCTTTCCTAACCTCTACTTAGAGATTTTTCCTATCGTCAATTTTGGACCTAAAATGACCATATTTCACACGTTTTGACTCAGTAATCGAATAAGAATTTGTTTGAAAATCATCACGATTCATAACGTTCTGCCATTTATTTTTGAGTTCCGCACCTAAGAAGATACAGTTTCATACTTACCTGTATTCTAGATTGTTGTGTTTGATGCACATTTTGGCTTTCTTTAATGTAAGTAAGAAAGTCTGTCTGTCTGTCTGTCTGTCTGTCTGTCTGTCTGTCTGTCGATAATATTTAATTTTATATATCTATTATAACGTCACCTTTTCTGATGAGAACTGGGTTTTGACTACGCGCACATTTTAAATTTTGACAAAACAATTTTGTACTATTATTGGGTATGGTTTTTTTTTACATCATAACCATCGTGATTTTCTTGTCATCGTTTCCCCCTTTGGCTCTGTAGCTTTGATTTGCTGAAGTCTTCTCTATTCAAAATTAATTTTTCTCTTGCGTTCATTAATGACGGCAGCTTCGAGCAAGATCTAGGGTTCGGGACGGGTTGTCTCACACAGAGTTTTGGCTCCTTCCTCTCATAAATATCATTTTTATCAGAGGCATGATTCAGACTGCAATTTTGTATTCTAAGTAGAGGTAAGAAATGCATGAAATAAACTAACTTGACTTTCTTATGTCACCATGCTGTATATGTAACAGATCGATAAGCAGCACCACAAGACATCGCAAGGCCAGTAAAGAATATATCCAATACTTTACCAAGCGGTATGGTTAATAGTCCCTTTTTCTACATGAGACACACAAATTCATCATTGTAAATTTATTTCACTCCTTGCACCTTTTATCAATATATTTCAATACCATATCGTAAGGACGTATGCTTGAATTTTTTCAAGCAATGTTTGTTTAACCGTAACCGATTTAATCACACCATTATCCAATCTGCTAGTTCCCCATTCTGATTTGTCACTTGGATTTACAGTTTTGGTCATTTAAACAACACTTGCCTCAGATAATCCCGTCATAGCAATGTTAAGTCCAACTTACATATATAGCTCTGCATTCTATACATTAGTTAAGACTTATTAAGGTCAGAACAAAATAAGAAACATCGAAAATTGAAGACATACTCCAAAATATTGAATACATGTACACAGAGAAAAGGTTACGTACAAAAATAAAAGCAGACCAAAGTTGAGAAGAATTAATGTAAAATTATTATGTCAACTGTAATCCTTAAAGGACAAAGTGTTCGTACTGAGAACAAGCTCTTAAATGCCGTTATTGGTTCTTAAGTTGATTGAATTCCATTTTTTTTTCTCTGGTTCAATTTATTTCTCAATAGCAGTATTGGATGAGGTCTGGTAAATCGATCAATATGCTTTGTTTTGTGTGTGTGTGTGTGTGTGTGTGTGTGTGTGTGTGTGTGAATAGTTCCGAGTGCGTTTCTACATAAAGATGATAAAAACGAAATATACACACCTCTTACAGTGCCGTCATAATCTTGACCCGATCTCAGAATACGAAGTAGCACTAGGTTAGGAATATTCGGGTTAGTTTGATAACTGTCTGTATCCTCATTTGTATCAGTCAATTGGTTTTCTGAGAGTGAATCGATATCACGACTGTATTGTTGATTCTACAATTAAAAGAAATTATGTCTTCATACATAATTGTAGTTGAAGATTAATGATTTATATAAATTCATTACTGAAATAATGTATCAAGGGAAAACAATTATTTTCGCTATATAAGATCCTTCTATATTACACTTAATTCTCAAGCAACGGCCTCAATCAGTCAATAAAACAATCACTGCTAAACACACCAACAGCCCACTGACGTTATTAAATACATCTTTTGTCAAATGAATTCATTACAAAATACATTAATCGCTACATATTAATGAAAAGTATGTGAAATTTACTACTCTACATTTGCTTCGACCAAAAATCTACACAAGTTTAAAAATTTTGTAATTGAGAAGTGACATCTCACAGCATTGCAAACGACGCAATCTATAGCTATGTGGACAGGCCTAGAAGAACACATACTGTTATCTATTTTGTCAATTAATGTATAATCAGAAAATTTATGATTTATTCCAAAAAAAATATCGTTTTAAAAAATATATGCATGTAATTGTGAAATTGTTTAAGACAGTAATGAACAAGAAAACGGTTATCACAGTAATTAAGCTGTAAAGCTTTACGTTTTCCAAAGCTAATTCAATTAAGTAGGCAAAGAGCTATATTAAGAGTTATCTTTCTTTGGATAATTTATAAAATATTTCCCATTGTCCTTCAGTCAACAGTTAATCTAAAATTACTAGTTTTAAGTCAAACATTACATCTATTTTACAGTAGTAAATACGAAAAACCAAGACGATATTCAAATGTCCATGGACATGGGTAAACAATAGGAAAACGTGGGACGCGCACAGAAAAAAAGAACCAACAATACAATTATAAACTGAAAAAGGAAACGTCTATTAAAAAGACAAGTAGCGAAACCAGGTGGTCGCGATTGAGTAAGCGTTTCCTGCTACTCATGTGTCCCCCGTCGGGATGCTTCGGTGTCTTTCCGATGTATGGTAATCCTTTCCGTGTTGGAAAAGAAACATATGTCACCGTTAGAATATGTCACTAAAATCGTGACGAAAAGCAAAGAGAACAATTGGCCCATTGGGCCTCAACGTCAATCTGGTTGAACTAGACCTATAAGTAAATTGTTGGCGTTGTTGCCTAGAGTCAAACCTTCAACAAACTTGGTTATCCGTGCTCTTAAGTTCCTAAAAACCAAAGTATTAATTAAGCTTCTAATTTATTAGAAGTTTTTAAAATTTGGTCAAATTTTCCCATTTGGGCCCATTGGGGCAGAGCCCCATCATTTGAACACATTAGAACCTCCTTTCCCGAGAATTCATTCTTACAAATTTGGATGAAATTGGTTAAGTTGTTTTGGACAGGAAGTCGAAAATGTGAAAAAGTAAACATATTTGCTATATACAAGTGTTGAATTTTAACCCTAAAAGGTTTAATCTGTCTATGACCCGAGGGTAACACCTTGAACAAACTTAGTTGCCTATGCCCTACAGTTATTATATACCAAAGCATAAAACTCTAGGCCTTCTATTTTATTAGAACATTTTAACTTTTGTAACATTTTCTCCCTTTTGGCCGAACCCTTTCAATAAAACAAATCTGAATCCAATTTTCCTAGGGATACTTCCTACAAAGTTTTTTTTATGAAATTGATCCAGTGGTTTTGTTGAAGAAGTGGAAAATGTGAAAAGTTTACGACGGACGGACGACGGAATTTGTATGAGAAAAGTACACATTGGACCTGTGGTCAAGATGGGCTAAAAACCATAAAAAGGATAGGAATAGAAGCAGCAAGATTATCATGAAAGCAAATCGGTAAAGATAGTACGACAAGGAGTAAGATTGTCGTCACGTTTGTCAAAAAGTTTGTTGGAAAAAGTACCATTCATTTCGATTTTTAGTTTTTAGTAGAAGGTCTAAGTATGAGGTGTCCGTTGTTTCTTTGATTTCGAGTTCTGGGGGATATATAATGTCCACGTAATAACCGAAATTGTTTTTATTCAATAACAAAACTTCATATATATAGCAAAAAGAGAAATTTAAAGACTAAGTCAACGTCTTTCTCTTAGAACTGAGTAGCTTTTCATTTTTCTTCTAAAACGGTATTTTTGTCTGTTATAATATTTTATGAAATGACATATATGACACAAAATTAGCATCACAAGATGGTGGTTGCAATATATTAAGACAGAATAATATTAACAAAACTTAGACAGATGTGTATATATTAACAACAGTTGACAGTATTGTCCTACAGATTAGTTAACTCTGGCAACGTGTACTCACCTCGTAAGGCACAACCCCCTTATGTTCAATTTCAAACAACCATGCTGACGTCATTTGAAAAAGAATCTGAACGACTGCAACGGTGGCTGTAATTTTCATATTTTTTCTGAAAGAATAAAGATAAAATAGATTCTTTAGTATTAGGAAAATATTTGTTTGCAAGACGCGTCTGTTTTCTTAAAAACTTAAACGCTAATATCGATCTTTAATTTTTTTTTTATATTAACAAGGCAATCTGTTTTCAACAACCCGGTCTTGTCAACTTAAATTCAGCTTTATTATAATATTGTTTTATTAAAAATACACGGCTGTTACATGTATTGCATGATCTCGAAATTACAAAAGAGCAATCTAAGTAAATTTAAAAAAAAATTCAATTTAACCTTCTGAAAAAGTTTTACTTAAAAATCTTTTTTAACATTATATGGCATCATTTTAACATTATGGTTATAAGTTTAAGAGAAAACCCATCATGTGTTAAAGCATCAAGGTTCAGATAATTATTGATTTATTTATTTATTTAAAACTATGCGAACATTTTGAAATACCAATATGCTATTCTAAAATTCCACAAACACTGGGAAACCTACATTTCGTAATTACGGACACTAAAATATAGATATTACACTAATAGGCAAAATCCCAATGCAAAACATGTGTCAACAAATAAAGAGAATTCCTGATACACACATGTCACCTTTCGTTATTTTTCCAAATCAAATAAGTACATGAAAAACAAGAAGAAATAGGATAAAAACTGTCATCACCAGAACGAACTCGCAAACTGAGATGAGCATTTAAAACTGGAATGCGGGACGAGGGTTTCTCACACAGAGTGTTGGTTCTTTCCTCTTCAAGAAATTATATCTATTGATGGCATGTTTTAGTTTGTAATTTTGTATTTTTAACATATTCTAATGGACAGATGTTTTGGACAACTTTGTCTTTGTCATTTGTTGATAAAGGTTGATTTGTGGCGTGCTTTCGGTCATAAGTCCTCTTACTGAACTGGTAGATTTAATGTCATACTTCAACGTCCGTCTAAGTTTATACTTTCATTCTTGCGATGCATTATTTATGCGGCTTATGTTTGTCAATAAATTGTTCTGATGGTCCTATTTATATTTACGCTATAGTTCAAACTGTAGAAATCAAAAGGCTGGATGAATTTTTTATAACAACAAAAGCAGTAAAAATACCAACAGACAAGCAAAGAATTTAAAATGCAAGGCTACATGTATGATGAATATACTATGTCGATCAAGATTTTAGAAATGGTCTTGTCATATCCCTCTGTAGGTTCTAGACGATGACCACACAACTGCCTGATTGCAGTCCAATGTCCGAGCAATAGAAAACCCTGCTTCAGTATATTTGATGTTAAGAGCAATATCCACCTACGATATACTTGTTTTTTAAGGCTAACTGTTAGGTGAAGAGATAGCCCTATATATTTTGTTTTTCACGGTTTGCGACCGTATATAGATGTTTTTACAGCCGTTATTTCAGTTCTCCTGGCAACTCCAATATGTTTTAGATAACTAAGGAAGATGTAATAGTGGGACACAGTAAATGCCCATCGGAATTCCGATAGATTTGAAAAACTGACCACTGAGTTCTAAACTTAGTTGTCGAAACCTTTTCACTTATAGAAGCAACAAAAGATGAGATCTTTAAATCAAGATTTTAACTTAGAATGTGGTTTAGTACTGTGGAAAAAAACATATGCTTGACTAGATTGTATGGAGAAAAGGGATTGTAATCAACATCGGATTTACTAATCTTTAAATAAAGTTTTGAATGTTTAATGTTATTACATCATTATTGCATTTGCATTGTATAAATTACACATATCTATATAGAAGTCCAACAAGTAATCAGAGGGGACCGCAATTCAAAACTCAAAATCCCTTGACAAGGTTAAGATGAGTGCAAGGTTTACCTACTATCATGATCAATGTTCGGCTCTCTTTTAGTGCATTTTATTTATTACCAATTTCTTGGTACAAAGCGTTTCATTGTTTCATAAATTGAACCTTTTAAAGCTGTGTCCAAATCGAGAAATATTTGTGATGTATGTATTCACAAGGGGAAACAGTCATTGACAGAGCTTTAATTTAGATTGTTCTAGTATGTCATTTTGTTTCCCACTTAATGTGGGTTAAAAGAAAGATGTCACGAGCGTTACTATTACTCGTCCTCACGTACAGCTGACACAAGGAGTAATTGACTGATCATCACTTTCCTTCAATGTATAGGCCTTTTAGGATTACTGTTATACATGTTGTGTTAGCAAATAATTATTTCGATTGCATCTAAACAGAAAACATCCTTACTCGAGAATAAACCCCTTTTTTGTTATAACAGACCTGTCTAAATAATAGCTGTATTTTATTAATTTATCCATGTATTCTATATTTGATCTTTGGGTGCGGAGATGCATTAATTCAAATGTAGTCTTGTTGACGATTCGTCATTGACACACTACCGTAATTTCAGGAATGTCACAGTGGTCATTTACATTCCGTTTTAGTCCCAGAGAACATAACAATTCTTCGACCTAATGGGAATTGCAATTCATTTATGCTAGTATCCGCCCTCTGTAAATGTTCTATTCACGTTGAAATTTTCCCAATAACACGCCAACGTGTATTCGGAATTACTATTTCCAGCTGAGAATCATGAATGAAGAAATGTTGACAGTCTAACTGACCTCACATCGTAAATTAAAGGAAGTCAAAAGAACCATTTAGAATGTTTAGGTATATTTAGAGTAAACACACTAGGACTTCTGTCTTAAATAAAAGATGTTAATGGCAAAACAGCATACTTATGGTAGGTATACAGACAAGCTTAGTCGCTTCTGGTTGCCATCAGATGATGTTCATGAATTAGGCTTAATGTCAAAATCATGATGTGCGCCGAGATGAGTTGTAACGACCTTACCATTCCATAAACAGAAACTTAACTAATGGATGCTTTATAAGATATATATCAAGAGATGTCCACTGAAGCAACAAAGTTAAAGGACACATAGATATATAATCTGCCATGTTTTAAAACAATATGAAAATAATGTGTGGAGTTAACAGAATTACAGACATAGACAAACCAACAATGCACGCATCAAACAAATCAGCACCAGAATAAAACGAAATAAATTGACGTCACAACAATCACCACGACTAGTTATCCATGCGGACCGACTTAGGGCGGTCACCCAGCACGAAACCAGGCGGCTCGTTAACCGGTTAATGAGGCCTTAACCTTCCCAATTCCCGCATGAGAAAATAAATCTTAAGTATGGACATATATTTAAACATTTAATTTATACACTTCATAGAGCCGTCAATCATCGCAACAAAAAACAAACCCGCCAAAGTCAATTGGCTATTATATGTATCAAACACATGATCAAGTAGTTTGGTATTTGTCTTTCCAATAAATAAATACTAAAAACAAAAATCATTTATCATTTTGCTATTTTAATTTCTTTGAATGCATTGGAGTTTCTCTGAAATGTTTAACCAAAAGGGGTTTATACATCTCTCAAAGTATTCTTTGTTTAACAGTAAGAAAAGCATATTCTCGAATTTAGCATGCTATTCTAGTAAAATCCGTATAAAAGTGATAAATGTTATTATTTAATCATAGTATTAGAGAATTCGGTTTGTTCATTCATAGTCACGTGTCCTTCTAGTTTTGACGGAATCGACCTAGTTGTACTAATAATAGATACGAATTGACCTTCTCTTTCCATAAATAGCTCCAAAATGACATCACAATACATACTATGTAATATGACATCATAAATATGTTATCGTTACTATACATATGCTGAGGAATGAATAAAGTGAAAACGTTTGTACAAGTATTTACATATTTAAACCATTGATCATTGTTACTATTAGGACTTTTTGGATTTTTTAAGCTATTTTTCTTTCAACCAAAAAGGCAAATGTGAAGTTAAAAAAATATGTATGGCCTGGTTGCTGAAGTGAAATTTTGGCCACACTTATGAATTAAAATGGTTAAATCAGAGATATGTGTATTCATAAAATAAATATGATAAAATAATAAAACAGTTATAACCTTTTGCTTTCGGTCTATACAGAGACATAAAGACTTTTGAAGGACATATCGACCTCATCAAAAGGCTATAATTGTATAATATTACAGTGTAACAAAGTACGCAAAATACCTTTAAGAAGAATTTATCCGTGGTTCAAATAGCTTAGAATGTGAATTAAGGATCTCTTATATAAACCTTTTTTCAGTTAAACTTGTATTTAGTTACAAAACCCCCCACCTAAAACAGTTGGACGCAAGAATTATGATCGACGGATATATTAAAAGGAACGTGTGCGTTCTACATGTTCAAGAATATGACCTTAAATATGAAATCAGCAGTCCAGGAGTGTTATAACTAAAGTACGTAGGCATTTATTTATATGTCATTTGAATTTAACGTTATCTATCATTCTAATGTAATCATCTGTCTGATAACATTGATGCCGTGAACATAATGATACTATACATGGTTTCATATAATGGACAATTTGTGATAAACGTTTACAGTAATGTCATTTATATAAAAACAATTGTCAATTAAATCAGAACTTGTCGAGGAATGTTTAGATAACACATGCGGAAATAAAAAATATATACGGAGTTTAATTTTGTTTTAACTGTACTAAATACATACTTTACAGTCTAATCAAGCTTGTTTGCTACTAAACCAGTTACCAGGACATACCTTGAATATTAGTTTGTTCATCATTAATGATTGGATTGTCCTATAACCTAACGATAAAGCTGGCTACCTGAACTGGATCATTCTAGATCATAATTTGCCAGAACGGTGTATCATCTAACACCTAGAAAAAAACCACTATGCACCTCTTATAGACAGTTTTATTGGCAATGTAATACATCGATAAATGATAGTTTATGGGGGAAAGTTGGGGGCAGAAATCCCAATAAAAGGCTTACAGTTGGTGTGTTTAAGCAACTCACACCAAACAGAACAGTATCACAAGGAAACCATAAAGAAAAACATATACTCGGTATGGAGGGAACCCATAACACGAAAAAAAAACAGTATGAGTGGAATCAACAGAACGAGAGATATTGAAAGAACAGCAAAGAAAAAGGACATTGTAAAGGAATTGAAATGATTAAACAACCTCAAGGACATGCTAAACCTTCTATCATAAAGATGATTTAAAAGACAATAAGGTTAGACAATCAACTATTTAACCCTGACATAAATAGAAAGAAAACATTTTGTCCGAAACTTGTGAAAATATGACGCATATACTTATTATAAAGAGGGCACCACTAAAGGTCATTTTACAAGCTCGGTCAGTTCTTCTAAAAGATGGCATTTTTATTGATGAAGTCCTGTTTTACAAAGGAATTCAATGATCTGCACAAATTACTTGCATTTACTCATCTTTGTGAATTGTTGCTTGAAGGGCCCCCGAAATAGAAAAAGTTCAACACAGAAAAACTAATGCAAAGGTCGACCAAGCGACAACTGGGGACGATCTTGAAAAAATAATAAGGTACCGTTCCTGACATAAAAAGTTCATCTCTTCTTATATTACACAACTTTTTACAAAAAAGTATATTCACATCTACAATTAAAGTATCTTACTCTACCAACTTAACACTGTTTTGATTAGCATGAGTTAAAGAAAAAGAGTATTTAATTACACAATTATGTAATATATAGGTGGACATATTTACTGTCTTCAACACACGACAAATCTTCTACAATTAAAAAACAAAAGTCTTCCCTGAAATAAGCGTGCACAAATCTATATGCCCTGAAATTCTTTAAACTTTAAAAAAATCATTTGAAGTGGTCTAAATTGTTCAAAATACACGGACGACAAAAAACGCACTCTTATTTGACTTATTGACTGTTTGTTTATTTGGTGTTTTATTTTAGTACAGACGAGAATCATTTGACGTGCATACATGTTTAGTTTGTTTACTAACTATAAACGTGTGCAGCTGTAGTTTACTCCAGTTGGGTCATTAGGTCAAGTCAATATATCTTTCAGTTCTAGGTTTCTTTTACCAATCTTTGAAACTAGGAAACAACAAAAATCGAAGCCATAATGTAGATAAAGGCAAACAAAATGCATTGCAGAGAAAAATTAACACCTTGCATTGAAATAACAACTGAAGAAAATATGAGATACGACGAGTTACAATTATATCATTATTTTTAGTGATGGGAATACATGTAAAGAATGGTTACCTTTCTGTTAGATGAAGACGGCGCTTCTGCTTGCTTAGTCTTGTGTGTTTAAGCAGGTGAACTGTTTAATTCCAGGTGTAAGACAAACCCACGTTTATGATAAACTTTTCAGAAAAACGAGGCGTGCCATGTGAGAAAGATCTTGGAAAATTTTAGAAGCAAATAACTGCAAGTTCCTTTTATGTGTTTACTTGTTCAATTTACGGTATTAAATGGAATTAAAACCTCCAAATTGAGTTAACTGATTAACGATTCTTATTCCAATGTTCAGGTGACTGCCTGTTCTACTCGTGTAGTGAAAAAACGTGTTGAAGTATTTCCTTGTTGTTCTCTTAACACATTATGACTGTCGTCACAAGAAGGATGTCGTATTTGTTCGTTTTAGACGCGTATCCCACAGGAAATTAAACGAATGAATATTCCTGAAGTTTGTTTCTTTTTTGCAAAGACGATCGCAATGTTGAAATATCAAAATGAAGCTACATCAATATTTTCGTATCTACAAACTTTCAATTGGAAGCAACATGTGACAATTGCTAGACCAAACGTTTTTAAAGAGAAGTTTGATGTCGAACAACTTGCACAATGTGTGTTTTGTCACGATAAATTGTGTGGTCTTATACATGTAGAAATGTCAAAGGCTATCAAATATTAGTCAATTTAAATGATCAACTAATTATCTCTCGCTGATCAAAGCGATTGAACCCTGGGAAATATTACGCTATTTTACAGCAATTATCCTGATTAGTAGCACTATTAAGGTCTAAAACAAGTATTATTAGTCAGCCATGACGCCTTTTTATAACAACATTGTCTTTGCAAAAAATGCGTATCGCATATCAGCAGGAAGACGTGATTTCTCTTGATTTCTCGCGAGATCTGAAAAATTACTCCGCTGTGGCCCCATCAGCGGAAATAAATGTTGATAAAAAATAAAAATTGGTGTGGAGCTGCTCAAGACACGCGTTTCGTGTGCAACTCTTCTTCTCTGATAGCTTCCTGCAAAGGGACAGGGGAAATAAGGTAAATTGTTTCTTGTTGTGAATGTCATCAATCATTGAGTTTTCTCAGATGTCATTAGAGAATTATAGTGAAAGTTATTTGTACAGGGCAATATTGCGAAATACACTGCTCTTCGTATATACAGCTGACCCCGATTAACTGCTACCTGTGCCATTTGAAACTATACAATGTTCTCGAATATATGGCACACATTAACAATAAATTAGACAAAAAGCACTTTAAAAATCAAAAATGATTGTTTTTTTCCTCAATTTTGTATGGTTTGCTAGTTACAAAACCGTAGAAGGGATATTGATGAGATTGTTTTTTTCGCGTAGGCAAGACAAATATTTCGCCCTGACGAGCACTCATTATTTTCTCGCCGGGGCGAAATTTTTCTTGCCTAGGCAAAAATGATTTCTCGGCTGGACAAGACTTTTTTCTTACCGAGGCGAGAATAATTTTCAAACTCATTCTCGCCTAGGCCCGAAAAATCTCACCTAGACAAGAAATGATTCTCGCATAGGCAAGAAAGAATCTCGCCCCGGCAAGAACTAATTTTCTCGCAAGGGCGAGAGAATATTTTTTTGGATGTCCCTTCTACGCTTCACTAGTTTATTAACTTGGTAAACACAAAATAATAAAATAAAACAGCAAGATCAAAATAAAATATTTAATATCCGCCGGCAAAAAGTCAAAGAATCAAATGCTTCTCATGTTTAGTTTCCTTAACTGCGAAGCATGCACAATTTGTTATCAATAATCAATGTAAGCTATAGTAAAGAATGTTAAGCTAAACGTACTTCTTATGTACATAACGGGTAACTTCAACCGTCAGAAAGAGGAAACAAAATCGTGGTAAAGGATGTATACAGAAACCAACAAGTTAAATTTGAATCACTTAGCAGTGAGCACTATTCCTAGTTTGACTTCTGTAGTATCATTAGGTTCTAGTTTTATGTATTATTCATTTCTTTAAATTGAGGTATATTGGATCACGGTCAACTGTTTGTACAACCAACACTAAGAGCATGCAAACATGCAAACTGAAACGAACCACAAAAGAAAATAATATCTATAAAAAAACGATTGTTTGCGAGAATGGACTAATATTTTATAATCACTGGTAAGGAAAGAAACTAGACGCTATAAAGATAACATAAGTCAATGGACATTAGGAAATTTGAAAATTAAAGGAAACTAGGGTACATGCACGCACAGAAAATATAGCCCCAAAATGAGATATTAAACTAAAATTAAAAGTTAGCACTTTAATTAAAAAAAAAACAAAAATGAATTGAAACCAGTCCTGGAGGTTATTACACATCATTCAGTATAAACTAAGACTCAGACACAACTTGAGTTCAATTGTCCATCCAGACTCAGGAAATGGAGGTTATTACACATCCCTCAGTATAAACTAAGACTCAGACACTACTTGAGTTCAATTGTCCATCCAGACTCAGGAAATGGAGGTTATTACACACCCCTCAGTATAAACTAAGACTCAGACACTACTTGAGTTCAATTGTCCATCCAGACTCAGGAAATGGAGGTTACTACACACCCCTCAGTATAAAACTAAGACTCAGACACTACTTGAGTTCAATTGTCCATCCAGACTCAGGAAATGGAGGCTTTTACACATCCCTCAGTATAAAACTAAGACTCAGACACTACTTGAGTTCAATTGTCCATCCAGACTCAGGAAATGGAGGTTATTACACATCCCTCAGTATAAAACTAAGACTCAGTCACTACTAAAGTTCAATTGTCCATCCAGACTCAGGAAATGGAGGCTTTTACACATCCCTCAGTATAAACTAAGACTCGGACACTACTTGAGTTCAATTGTCTATCCAGACTCAGGAAATGGAGGTTACTACACACCCCTCAGTATAAACTAAGACTCAGACACTACTTGAGTTCAATTGTCCATCCAGAGTTCGGAAATGGAGGTTACTACACATCCCTCAGTATAAACTAAGACTCAGACACTACTTGAGTTCAATTGTCCATTTAGAGTTAGGAAATGAAGGTTTTTAAACTTTCTGATTAACAAACGCAGGAAACTCCTGAGTATTCGTTCTAGTTCACTCAGACGCTGTGTTTGATTAATAAACAACCAAAAATGACCACTCGTGCAAGAGAATTCTGCCAGAAACTGTGACGCGACAGACAGACGCAATGATCAAAAGTTTTCAGAGACAATATACAGGTATACCCATTAGAAGAATTGTTTTAAGATGAGATATACAGTAGATACAGGTTTGTGACAAACGCTATCATGTTTATTCTGCAAAAATTTCCCAACTTAGAGCATACAACGTTAAGAAATATACCTTCAACTACTGCTACAACTGTTGACATGTGTGTGCTGTTTTTACAATTGGCTCATTTCATATAGAAATAGGAGATGGTTGAGATGTGTCACTATATGCAAATGTTTACAACAACAGCACAACTGTAATCGGATTGCAGCTATCTCTATTTTACATGCAGATATATGTTTTGAACATGAAGTAGAATGAATGTGTTTAAATTTTAAAGTTAATAGCTCCATGTAATAATGGAGATGAATGTGTATCTGTATTCAAAAAAGAGGTATCAGTATTACATGAGTTAAACCCACATTACTTGTTTTGGTGTTGACCTATTAAATGCAGATATCTATATTTCTTGAAAAATACAAATAGATATTTGTATCTTTCATATAGATATCTTCAAGTTAAAGATATTTATATTTGAAATAGAGAACAAAGTAAAACTCACTAGGGCGAGATTTTGTCACGTGATTTAGTCAACAACAGCTTCTTAAGTTTCACTGCAACTGTACACTTTACTGAAACAATCTACCGTATCTGTAATATATCTCGTAATTAAAATATCACACTGATGCCTATTGATCAATATAATGTTAAACTTAAGTTAAAATACGAAAAATCACGACGATATTCTACGGCCGGAAGTCCATGGACATTGGCAAACAAAAGGAAACGTTGGACGCACACATAAAATTAACGAAATAAAGATCTATTAACTAAAAATGGAAACATCACGAACTTCTATAAAAAAAAACAAGTGACAACTTCAGACGAAAAAAAAGTGACAGGTCAAAACAAAAAGAAAAAAGATCATGAACTTTGTTTCGAGCGCCTTAAAGTTTGGTCGCAATATATCCACTTTTCATATTGGAATGTCTTGAGCTTTGACTTTTCCCCCAAATAGACATCTATGAAAGCGTACAGAAAGTCGGAGGAAACTCTGACTACGATGATGGTATCTGCAACAAAGCTTTACGTCACGTTTCCAGTCTTTGTATAAACTCTTCGACTCTTTGTCATGTCTTATTGTCGAAGTTTGTATTCGATTTTAAGATACATGAATGGAAATGCATATTTTCCTGTAGCGATTCATTGCATGCCACGTAATAACCTTGCAATAAATTCATTTTAATACTTTTTTTCATTTATACATTGCTAAGATATCATTCCCTTACATGTGAAGTGGGAATATTTTCCCACAGTGATCCGTTACCACATCCTCCAGGTTACACTGAATTAATCTGGATAACCGTCCTAAGTCAGTACATATTGATTAATTTTCTTGAAATTGTTTTATATTTTATTTTGTTTTCTCAGTTTCTTAACAAACAACTTTGTTATTATATCTGCGCGAAACAACTGTCAAGAAGAATACGTTTAAAATTTCCTTTATTGTCTACGGGCTCCCGTAAATCAAACTCGTTGGCACGGATGTTAGCGCGTATGGAGATTCCTTTGGATGAAACCAGAGTGTCCGGAGGAAACCCACGTGTTCAGGTTGGCAGATCCTGTACTTACCCACTTACGACATTGCGTAAGAAGTCTTAAACACAACGTTACATGAACACCTTAATTAAACTGTTGACAAGGCTATTTTTATATAGTTGATGGAATGTGGTGGTTAGTTGTTGAAATGATTTACAGCGTCATGAAGTGTATTTATTAACTTTTTAAATGCATGTCTATACTTAAGACTTCCAGTCTCATGCGGGAATTGGGAAGGTTGAGGCCATGCCGCCTGGTTTCTTGCTGGGTGGCCGTCCCAAGTCGGTCCGCATGGGTTACAAGTATTAAGGATTGTTGTGATGTCTATTTCATTCCTTACATTATTGTGCTTAATTGTTTGATGCAGTTATTGTTTGCTTGTCAATGTCTCTCGTTCGGTTGTTTCCACTCTTACTGTTATTTGTATCCATTTTAACTCTAAGATTTTTTACCCTCCTTCGTTTGGCCTCATAACCTTGATTTAACTATGTATTGTCTATTATAAATTTAAGTTCCCCTTCGAGTCCGTTGAAGATAGTTGATTCGTAGCTTGGCTTTGACTCACTCACTCACTCACCACTCACTCACTCACTCACTCACTCACTCTCTCACTCACTCTCTCACTCACTCACTCACTCTCTCCCTCACTCACTCACTCACTCACTCACTCACTCAATCAATCAATCACTCACTCACTCACTCACTCACTCAGTGAAAAGGACAGTTTCATATTATTGTCAAGGTGTGATTTGTGTCAATTAATTATAACATCGGAATTTTTAACCCTCTCCCATGTTTGGCTTAATAATTTGATTTATCTAAGTCTTGTCTATTCCTAATTATCCCCTCGAGTGCGTTAATGAGGGGTGAGTCGTAGCTTGGCAATGGGTAACGAGCGAGGTTATCTCAGTTATTCGTTTGTTGTTGAGACAATTGTTTGTTTGTCAATATCCTTTGTTCTGTTGATTCTATTTCTTCTTGTTAATTTGTTTTGTTTTGATTTCTTTTTGTGATATCTTTTTTCCGATGATCTCACACTTGTCTTTCTTTTGGAGACTATGTCATATTTCGTGTTTCCTTGAAGAGTTATGACCCTCCCTGGATACTGAGCCCCGTCATTTGAACAAATCTGAATCCCTTTCTCTAAGGATGACATCTTCCAAGATTCGATGAAATTGGTTAAGTAGTGTTGGACAAGAAGTAGCAAATGTGAAAAAGTATCATATTTGCTATATATATATATAGTGTTGAATTTTGACCTCGAAATGTGTAACCTTTTTTTACTACAGGGTCACGCCTTGAAGAGACTTGATTCTCCGTTTCCTATATCCAGTTTATTAGGAGAAGATTTTTGATTTTTACCCATTATGACCCCTTTCGTGGCGCCCCCTGTGGGTTGAGCCCTTTATTTGAAATATTCTGAACCCCCTTCCCCTAGGGATGACTTCTTCCATTTTTGGAAGAAATTGGTCCAGTAATTTTGGACAAGAAGTCAAAAATGGGGAAGTTAACATATTTGCTAAAGTGTTGAACTTTGACACCAAAATGCGTGACCTAATGTTGACCCAAGTTTCACGGCTTGAACAAACTTAGGTCTCCATGCCCC
>JAUMGZ010007891.1:0-10293 GCA_032359645.1 Pododesmus macrochisma | reverse complement strand
ACTAGCATCAGTGGACGCTTAAGCGACAATAAATTTAGAAAAGACAGGAACAGGATAAATTAAAGATAAGTGCCAAAATGAAGGAGGGGATCATTTTGTAAAAACAACTCAACAATATACTATATGTGTTGTTCTTGTTCAGAATTTCGGTGGTGCACGTGCAGTCAAAATGGGAAAAATTAACGTACTCCTCTGGGTAGCTGTTTTATGCAACCCAGTGCTCGTCAGCAGAGATGACGTTATAATATATATATATAATTTAAAATCACCAAAAGACTAACTTATTTATTCGATTATCAAAAAGTCGAAAAATCAATCATGAACAACCATTTAGGATACAGGTAAGTATGTAACGGCATCTCCTTGTGTATATAACTCGGAAAAAAGTGGTAAAACTTTATGAACCTAGAAAATTACTGAGCTCAACAGAAATGAATTTAGAAAATACAAGACTTGGATAAATCAGTCGTTTAAATTAATAAATCCTAGAAGATATTCGTACTTAGTACTGGCCAATATTATAAACAATAAAACCTATGTATTAAAATACAAAATGTCAAACTGATACTGATCCCAGGGCTAGCTAGTTCGAGACAAATATCTTCGCCTCATAGCTGCCTTCTGGTAAATAACTCCCAGGGCATACATTATCACGAGACATTGCACACGGTGATCTATACACTAACTGCAATCTTCATTTAAGTGGTGTTATGTAATTCCATCATAAAATTAAAGCAATTAGCAAGTTTAAAGAGTATACATGTTTGGTTCATATATTATTTAAAGAACTCATCAAGACAGATTGTTATCCATTGAAATGTGTTAATTGCTTCTTGTATCAGTTAGAATATTCCAATCAATTGCATAATAATATTCAACTTCAAAGTCTAACATTCTGTAAAACTGTGATTTATGAATGATTGTATAATTAATGGATTCTACACTCACTGATGACTTTATCACAGTAGTCTGAGTTGCTAAGCATTTATTACTGTGAAATGGAATAACACTCGGAATCTTTTTTTTTTTTTTTTAGATATTTACCATAATATTAATGTTGTCTCGTCAATAACGACATGACCCCACCTAACAGCGCGTGCTTACATGTACGCATGATATCAATACAAAAGAACAAAATCAAGAAACAATTTCGTGTATATATCTGGACCATATTCTAAAACTATTTGAGGTATGTCAAAAGAGAATGAATAAAGAAAAAGACTGATTACATGCCAATAAAATTAAAAGCAAATATTCCATTTATCTTATAAACAAGAGTTTAATTCATCTAGTTTGTACCAGTGCTGCATAAAACTAAACTGGGTTAGCATGCTGACGTCAAGATTAATTATCGTTGTACCACCTGTCTCTTTGTGGTTACAATTTTTTGATTTTAGAAAAACAATTGTTCCCTCAAAATTTAATTATGATGAACAATAACCTTCCGTTCAGAAGGCTGCGTCCTGATATCTGTCCTTGTGGTTATTAGTCGGACTTCTCATTGCTTATTATTTCGGAGCTTACACTGGTGTATTAGCAATAACCTAAGCCAGCGATGTTAACCCCCTGACACATAATTGAGTGATTGCTCACCAGAGGTCCCCATTGTTTTATATAATATAATAATTTATCTTGAAGTTTAAGTTGGCTAATTTAGGTTGTTGCTGATGTTCCTCTGTGAACACTCATTGTGCATCATTGACAATTTCCATACACTTAACTATGTATGAAATCTACGAATCTACCGTGCATAAGTCACTGTTTTCTGATTTATGCTGTTTGGCTACGCTTTTCCTGTTTCCGAAAGCTTATTGTCAATATGAAAATACGTATTAATCGTTTAGAGTTTTATCGACAATTGTTGTGAGCAGTTGGTTTAATGATTGACCAAGCCATGATGTGTATTTGTTAATTTTTTAAATATAAGTCTATACTTAATTGGGACTTTTTGTCTCATGCGCGTAGTGAGACGATTGCGCCCCAATTAATCAATTACCCACATCGCCTGGTTACGTGCTGGGTGACCATCCTAGGTTGGTCCGCATTGATTACTGGTCTTGAAGATTGTTGTGACGTCATTTTGTTTTCATTCATTCTGGTTCTAATTGTTTGATGCTGTTAATAATTTGTCAATGTCTTTAGCTCTGTTTATTCAATAACTTATTTCATTCAATGTCAATGTTATAAGGCCGCTCTAAATAAATTCTTCGTTTTACGTCAGGTCAATGTTCTAAAACCTACGAGGGAGGAGGAAAAAAATAAGCAAACAACAATTTCAAACAAAATAGCAATTTAATCAAACTCACCTATCTGGTGTAATGTTCAACACGAGCAATAACAATTAAGCATATTTAAATGTAAAAGAGGATTTACAGAGTACAACGGGAATATTTGACAAACATTTTGCCTAACTGTGTAATGCTAAGCTTCAAAATCAAATCTGTCAGTCATAAACAATTTATTCCATGAATTTCATGTGCATAACTGCTTAAGTGTTTGACTATAAGTGAGGCACCTTATGCTTATGATTTGGATGACTGTTATATGGATGATATGCAACTTTCTTTATTTCAAGACTTTCAAAAAAGGTTTAAGTGAGAGACACCCTCTACTTTTAAATTTTGAAAGATATAATAAAATGTAAAACATACCCTTTTTTCCGATATGACTTATGAACAACTTTCCGATAAGAAGTTCTTGACTACTGTTGACGTATGGTCATTCCTTTTCAAACAGACTGACAGTGTCACGAACTACATCTAGCCCCCCTCTCTCTCTCTCTCTCTCTCTCTCTCTCTCTCTGGATTGGCATATTTAGGGGATTATGTGTGCAATCTATACTATACATGCATTCGAACTTGAATGTGTTTGTCACCTTTACTTTGCATACAGTCTTTTTCACAATTTCAAAGACAATAAACTGACACTCGGTGGTCTCAAGTGCCGACTTTATACACAACGTTGGATTCACACTTATTTCAAATTTCTATTTTGCCTTTAAAATCAGACAACATACATCATCTTTCGGCAAGGAAGGATTCAATGTGTTTAGAAACAAAGACGATCCCAAACTTTCTGAGCTGACCTGGCCTGACAAATGACTGAAAAAGTGAAAGCACTTGCGGAAATATACTTTGTCATCAAGCTCAATCATATACTCATCCACTAAAACCCTTGACGAAAAACCATTTTAAACTGTTCTTTTGCCTTTATAGTGGCTAACACCCCAAAATCCAACTACATTTTATTACTTTCTAAATCAAAAGCGTGACCTGAATGAAAACAGGAAGCTGCATGTTAGACCATAAAAGTTAAAACCGGACCGGTATGGAAAATGCGGATCCGAAATGTTTGTTTTTTTAAAACGGTTATTTCCCTGAAACCTACGCGCGCAGACGACGTAAAACGTAGAATTTATCTAGGACGGCCTAAAATGCGTAATTTGCATGCGTTCAAAAAGCTACAAATAAATCAATGTTAAACATAATTGAGTCGTAATCCTAACATCCAGTTTTTATTGCGTGTGTTAAAGGAATTATTAGTTTTTCTCGACAAAACGCAATTTGAGTAATAAGTGTTTATTTTTATCGGGGTGCTCAGGCCTTTTTAATTGTTTATGTTTGTTTTTAAAGTAAATTCGTCCAAATTTGTTTTTGTACTTTTGACATTAAGCAGATGGCATTTCTCAGGTTGATTTGCAACACATAATAATCGAATCAATATGACATTCATCCCTTAGAAAGTAGGTACACAATAAAGATAAAAACCTTTGAATTTAATTATTCACGACTCTGCTTAAATTATAACCATTTAACCGTTTGATTACACCAACTTATTTTCCTATTAATGACCGACCCATGTACGTCGGTCAACATGAATAACTAGTCTTGATATTTATTGCAACATGTTGTTTATTTAACTCTCTTATTGTGGTGATGATATGTCAAACATGGCTCATAGTGACAGGTCCATTGCTATAATGCTACTGATGCTTTAATAAATTTAGTTTATTTTGTAATGTTTTATATATATTGCCGTTTGTTTTCTATAACCCTGTCCCTGCTGGCTTAAGCCTTACCGAATCTAAAATAAACATTAATATACAGCGGAGTCTCTTTACAACGACCATGTTTGTCAATGAGCTTTTTGTCAATGTAAAGAATTTGCTACTGTAATGAATGCAAATTATAGTAATATTAATTGTAGATTTGTTTCAAATCTCTCGTCGTTGTAATGAGTTTATTGTTATAATGAGTGTCGTTGTAAACAGACTTCACTGCACTGATTTAATAGAATATAACTGCTTTCATGCTTTTCATTATATTAGATAATATTGGCGGGTATCCCTAATGTAAAATATGTATACATTTTATCCTTAAAATTTGCCAGACTTATAACATGCGATCGAGTGCTTAGATTACCAACTATCAAGTAAACAAAATGACTCTACTGTTATTATGTTTTGATTATTTTGACTTTGTCATTTTTCATATAATATTAAAAGATTATTGGGTGTTGCATTATAACAAACTAAGGTTGTGTTTTCATTTACATATACTATTTTTATTTGCAATATTAAGTACAAATATACTGCTTTGATGTTTCTAACGTAATAATTTGTTCATATAAATACAATGGAAATGAATAATCATTTTCTCTATATCTCTAATAAAGTTCACATTGTTAATCATTGTAATAGCAAAACAAACCCAAAGAAGAGTGGAATCAACAAAACAGAACGAGAGACTTTAAAAAACTTAACAAACCAACAAAAGCCATCTCAAACAATTAAGCACTAGAATAGAAAGAAAGAAATTGACGTCAAAACAATCATCATGATTAGTTATCAATACGGACCTACTTAGGACGGTCACCGATCACGAAACTGGGCGATGTGGTTAAACCGTGCAATTCACGAGAGCACAGACACAATGACCAGAATTAAAAAATAAACAATAAACCAAATCAAAGAAACCAAACAAAAACAAAACAAAAACAAAATATACAAGAACCATAAAATAAAAACAAAAACAAGAAAAAAAGATGCCAAAATAGGGAAAGACAATGACTCAAATGTATTATACAACATAACTTTATTAGAGTTCTAAAAAAATGATTCAATTGCGTGAGCATTTTTATATATGGAATTAAAATTCACAATAGAAAAATCTATTCGAGACTCACCATAATAAATGAAATATAAATATGTACAGAGATAGGTTTGGCATTGAATCCAGAATTCAGGTCTGGGGTAAACGTACATGGAATGCACAAGATCTAGATAAACTAATGATATAGACCGAAAAAGGATCAAATTGAGCAATGTTGACCAACATTACTTTACAACGGTAAAATACACAATGAAGATGACCCTGGAGTCAAAAGAGTTTTCAACATATGCATCTGGACGGCACTTTTGGACCAGCTAGTCCTTAGCAGTAAAGATGACGTTATACATAATTTTCTATATTTTATTTTAATATAAAATGTATGATAAGCTGAGTGTTGAAGACCTTACGATGATTTGAAGGTATGGTTAACTTTAGTACGCGTGCTAAAATATATACACTCAATCTTGAACTGTCTAAAACATTAACAAATGGCTGTACTAAAACTTGGTCATTTTAATTAAGGTATATTTCTTGTTTCAATATTAAAACACAATCCTATTCAATTTGATAAACTGCAATGAAACAATATAAGGTAGCACAATAATGCAATGAGACAACATATTTTGTAATACATATCGCTACTATACAATATGATGCATTGATTTCATGCTAGGAATCATAAAATAGTTAAACGGTACAGATTTTTTATTATAAATTATCAGTAATAAACATTAAAACATGTAATAATATGTATGATAACGCAACTGTATGGCAATCCAAATTAACACTATGAAATGGTTAAGTTCATAATAGTTTAAAAATAAACAGTGTAGCAAAAACTTTCAGGGTATAATTCAAAATAAATTGTTTTGTCAAAATAAACATTATAAATGCATAATACCTTACAGTTTATCACGGACAACTCCTCTCTAGCCAGCGTAATTAATTAATAGACGCGTAAAGCCTTGATATCTGTAGAAAGGGGAAAAGTAGAACAAGAAGGAAACATTGAGATATAACACAAACGATAAAGATACGTGTGGCAGGATATAAAAGAAGGAAATTACACTAAATAAAGACAAGGATGACAGTGTGACACAGTTCATAATAAAACAAACAAACAAACAAGACTATAATCACTCCTCAATATCCCGCGACTATACGCAAAAGAACATGTGACTTCAGAGTTCAAAAATAACTATGAGTATATAATCATTTAAAAAGTACACGTGGCTTTATGAAGAAAAAAAGTGCAATTTTATATGTCCCAGGGATTACTTCTGAATTACGCTCTTGTTTTGAAATTATATTATTTTGTTTTCGGGGAAAATTACTTTGTCTAGTATTACCCAAAAAGAAGGAAGGCATAAATCCACTTGTTCAGTAACGGTTACAAGTTTTGTAAATATGTGTCATCCAACGAAGAATTTGTTGTTAATGCAGACGTATTTATAAGTTCTCGAACATGAACGGTCGTACCAGAAATAAAGCAATTTGGAGTTTGGTCTATACTTCATACACACACAAGCATCGCCCTGGACGTCATAATCTGGTTGACCATGGTACCACACATCAGACAAGGTCATAACATCACCATCTATCCAATGGAACGCTACGCTTTCCTGGTTTAAACTATACGCACCCAGCCAATAATATTCATTTGTGAAACCTTACAAAAAAAGAACAAAGTAAGTAAATCGAAAAACCAAGACGATATTCTAGGCCGTAAGTCCATGGACATTGGCAAACAATAAGAAAGCTTTGGACGCACACTGAAAAATGAACCAAATATACATTTACTAACTAAAAATGGAAACATCACGAACTTCTATTTAAAAACTAGAAGCGAAACCAGGTGCTTGCGATATGGTAAGCGTTTCCTGCTACACATGTGCCACCAGCCGCGATGCCCCCGTGTCATTCCGGTGTATGGTAACAAAGTCATATTTAAGTACATGTATGTGGTTGTTTGGTAGAATGCGTTTCTGCTTTTAACTTAAAATATAGAATGTTCACTGCATATGGCTCGCTAGAACTCTAAATGATAATTTAAGCAATGATTAAGGAAGCATTCTTCGTAGGGTGTTATTTTGGTGTTGACGTAGTGATATATTAGTACTTTTTAAACGTAAATTTCATCTATACTTTCTCCTTCTACAACCCTGTCAAATATGTTGTTGGATATAACACTCATAATTGCTTATTTCCACCTGTGCGTGGCTGGGGTTGGGGGTTGTGTGCCCTTGAAAGTTGTGCTAGCTGAAGCATATGAAACCAAGCCAGACAGGTTTGAGCTGTCAGACAAAGATTGGCATGACCTTCGGGGGCTGGGCGCTAAACTGAAGATCCCGTGTAAAAGGCTTTTACCCCTGGCATGATGTCAAAGTAGAAGATAGAGTGCGGTTAATGCTGTGTATAAGTTCATCGTCCTTCCTAATCTATCTCTGATGTTTAATATTTCGTTTGTCATGTCACCGGGATTTTCTGCTTCGATCTTTTGGTCTGATACATGTAACATTAAAATATTCTGATGTTAAACCCTAATAAAACAAAAGAATAATATGTACAATTTCAGGATAAATGCACAATTTATTGCTTACAAGATTTGTACTATGTACTTTAGAACCCCTCCCCCCAAACAAGAAATATCAAATTTATTATTGTATTATTTGTGAAGAAAGTAATACACATAAGAATCACATCAATCAACGGAAAACGAACAAGGCCTTGGTCATATAACATACTTGAGTTTTAAGGTAAAATTTAATGGAATTTAAAAATTGTGATATGTTTCATATCAAGCGCACTCAATAAAGTCACTGACTATATTTTAAGATATTTTGTAACGACATCAAGATTTAGTAAGCCCTCGAGCACCTTGCAATATTTCATACACGTGACACTAAAGTACCTTGAGCGAGAAGAACGCTGTAGACCCTGTTTAAGCATTGCATAGACACCGATGACAAAAGACCACCTCCATCTTTAGCACATTCCTGCTCGGCTGCTTTCCAATTCCTTCTATACCCAGTTCTGTTCTCAAGCTTTACACAGAAGTCGCATGTTTCGTCGTAGGTATAGCCACACACTGCACACGACTTTTTTGCTGTAGGTTTTTCTAGAAAAATATTAGTTGAAATATGTTTTTGTTTGACAAAAACTGAAGGAATAAAGCACGAATTGTAATGCTGTTCTATATGACAGTATATAAATTGTAAATATCTAAACTTTCTTTTCCAACGTTAACACATTGTTTTTTCAACTATTCCTTGAATTCGTCTCCTTTTACATGTATGTAAATTGAAACGTACATGACATTTGCAAAGTGCCTATTCTATATAGGCTTATTAAAGCATTTCTTCAAAACACCGACTTTCTAATGGGTAAACACACGCACATGGTCTGGTCTCTTTGATCTGGTCTGGTCTCATTGGTATGGTATGGTCTCTTTGGTCTGATCTGGTCCCATTTGTCTAACCTCATTGGTCTGGTCTGGTCCCTTTTGTCTGGTCTCGCCACTTAATTCTTATACATAATATGTTTCGTCAATAGTAGTCTCTGACTAACGGTAATGACGTCGACATCGGTGAGTTATGTTACCCCTTTTAATTTCCATTGGCTTATAAAGTTTCTGTTACAAATCGCTCGTCGTGACTATATCATTACTTACACATTTCACAAATTGCCAATTTTGCAATAAATAAGTTGAACGGTAATTAAGTATTTTATACCAGAGGTTCATGAAAGGCCAGCATCGGGTTACTAGCTGTAAACATATATTACATCTATATATGTTATGCGGCAAAATGTGTATAGATGAACTAGATCATATTACAGAGCGAGCTGAGAGTCGCCGAGTCAAAATAAATCACTCACGATGACACTAGTTTCTTCAGCCTAACTATATGTCAAATAAACAATGTTTGACACAACTACATAAGCATTGTCACTTCACTATGCTCTAGTAAAGGTTCAAGGATAATTAATCAAAATGGTGTTATCCTTCTGTTCGTTAATTCCTCTGTTAATGGTCGTGGTAGAGAGGCTGGCAGTAATTTGTTCCCTAATATAAAATTAAAGAGGTTGGTGCGATGTGTTGACATATTTCACCAATTAAATTTCACTTAAACACACGATGCCGTTGATGGAGACAATTCATTCATACAATTCTATCATGTTTAAATATAAGTTGTTTTAGGTATCAGCGGGTGCTCTGTTTAATTGCTAGTGACAACACCAGATTATCCAGCAGCTACATATAGCATTGTCCTCAGATATCTCCTGATGTGTAGATTTATATAACTTTTGTTTTCCTTTGATTACACATATGTGTAATATGCCGAACTTTTATGAAGCTCTGGTATAAAATAATCACCTTTCAACATATTTATTGCAACACTGACGCCTTGTGAAATGTGTTCAGTAATGATCAGCTATTTGCAACAGAAACTTGATAAGCCCATGCGAATTAAAAGTGATAGCATTTCATGTACAAGAATTAATCAAACTGCAATAAGAACAGACCAAAGGAACCATATCAGACCAAAGGGACCACACCAGACCTATGAGACCAGACAAATGAGACATGACCAGACCAAAGAGACAATACCGGACAAGACCAGACCAGACCAATGAGACCAGACCAGACCAAAGAGACCAGACTAGACCAGTCTAGACCATGTTTGAGAACATGCCATACGAATCGCATAAAATATGTTAAGAACAAATGATACTATTTGTGAACACATGTGTATATACATGTGTAGCTTCTTTCAATAGTTAGGTTTAAAATCACTTTCAGTGATAGAGAAACCAGGGATTACACATCAACCAATACGGAACTCCCATGCAGTCAAGGACCCCGTCTGAATAACGTTCACGTTTTGTCTGACCCCTGCCATGCTGACTTGAATTATCATACTATAATATAACTAGACAAGGCTCCAGCCAGCATATACGCCTTCTGATCATGATTCAATTCATGAGTCAACTCATGCCACGATCAGGTGTCAAGCAGAGGAGAGACACATATTGATACAATGTAAGTAAATCGAAAAACCAAGACGATATTCTAGGCCGTAAGTCCATGGACATTGGCAAACAAGAAGAAAACATTGGACGCACACAGAAAAATGAACCAAATATACATTTATTAACTAAAAATGGAAACATCACGAACTTC
>JAUMGZ010007880.1:0-10293 GCA_032359645.1 Pododesmus macrochisma | reverse complement strand
ACCCTGTGGTCAAAAGTATTCAAATGCCAAATATTTACTTTAATAGGCCTATTTCAACCAGATGGATGTTAAGGCCCCATGGGCCTCTTGTTTTGTTATGTGATTTGCTAGTTATTCTACTTTTGTTATGTTCTGTGTTACAAAGCATGTTCAAGTATTGAGTTGATTTAAGATGATTTATAATATGTTAAATTTAAAAGTTATTAGAGTGAACAATACCTAATGTATGGGGCTGACAATAATGTGGATGACTAAAATTTTTAATCTAATCCTATAATTTTAATGGTATGAAGTTTTGTTCATAAAATTGAATCTACAATCAAATCTGCCTGTAAAGGCCAGGATTTCTTGATCCCTTCTCTTCATATTTCAACTAAGTTGAACCTGTTTTTAAAGGTCACCTGTCTATAAAGGCCACGTTTTTGGTTATCTTGAGTGGTCTTTCAAGACAAAGTTGACTGTATAAAAAATAAGTCAACAGTTAGTTTACTTCCATCATTTCAACTTACTTCATTGGTAATGCTTTACTAGTGTACGGGAATATTGACATTGTAATTGTTTTGTTGACAGAGACTATCGCCGACCGCCAGCACTACAGGGCAGTCCCATCCATCATTATCTGCTACCAGCACATCAACAGCCACAAGTTGCTGCAATACCTACAGCCATGAGTCAGTATACGCCATTCTCCCCAACAGTGGCCCCACCGCCAGCTCACCAAAGTCCAAGACACATACAGTATACCACACAGCCATTACCAGCACATGTGCATCCGGTACTTCAGTCTTCAACACTACCGGCTGGTCCGTATCAACCGCAGATTGCTTCACAGTATGGAATGGCACCTACTACTGCAGGACTGTATGCAACGTACCCACTAAGTCCTAACAAGCCTCGCTCATATCAGTACTTTGCTTGATGTGTGAAGCATTATCCAGAGAATGTGTATATAATCATATAAGAAAGATAGATGTATATTTGTTTTTGCGTGATTAGCCCTTTAATCTTTGGCTACATTAAGATTTTGGTATTGTGAACACTGTCGGTAAGTCAGCTAATTAAACAGAAAAATTAAGCAATAAACATTTCCATGTAATGTTTGGGCAATGCACAAAATCAGTATGAATATTACATGTACTATTTAGAAAGAAGAAACTTATTTTTCTATGACTCTATATGAAATTTAGACTATAGATCTTAGCATACTAAATAGATATTTAATGACAGTTCTTAGCGGGCTGTATGTCTGTGGTGCTAAACCTAATCAGTAAAGCTCATTTCCTTGATTATGATGTTATATAGAAAGTAGCATAACTTAAGTAGCATATCTGGTTAATAGAACCTTTTACAATATGTAATAATAGAAATTTTTATTTAGAATTTTGATTGTAGAACATAATCATTTGTTAAGCCTTGCCATGGTATGCCATGATTAGTATTAAACAGTTACTAATAATTTTCTCAATATTTGTTAATGATGAGTCGTAGATTATATGTTAAGATTTTTTGTTAGTCTCAGTAAGTTTTTAACATTTTAGGACTTTCTTCTTTTACCACATTATCAATAAGTAAAATATAGACACAATAATATGTGTTCTATTTTAACTGTTTCATTTCTCGGTAGAAAGGAGATATTTTTATCAGATTAGTGTAAGCATATGTCACTTAAACTCATGTTTGGTGCAATAATATAAACACAATGCATCTGATATGCATAGACATTTATATCTCTGGTAATGCTATATTGGTTGTGATGTTTCATGCACCACATGTGTTATATATTTCTTTAATGTAATTTTTAATAGCGTGATCTTTGAACTTGTTGCTTAGTCTATATTATAGTGATAACTGTCATATTATCTCAATTTTGTGTGTTTGTTTTTAAGTGTTTTTATTGTTTAAATGTTAATATTACTAAGTGCTGAATACTGCATACTTTAGCTTATTTTTATTGTATTATCTAAAATTGTATCTTGTAAATGTTATGGATCTCCTAACTTTGAGTGATACACACCCTAATTCTCTTCTGTATTATACCAACCTAAGAAATTAACAACTTAAAGTAAGTTGTTGCTGGAGGAAGGAATACGCTCAGTATGGAGCTGACAGTCTTCAGAAATATTTCATACTGGTTTCTGCACAAAAATGATGGGAATAACGTTTTAAAGCTCCTTCCTTTCTGGAATATATCTTGCGTGCATATTTCATGAAAATACCATGCAGATATTTTTGAGTTGATCTTGTTTTTCGAAATGTAACTTCTTGCTATAATATCGGAGAGATATGATGAAAAGTCTGGTTGCTTGATGGAAGTAACATACATGTCTTGATTGTAGTATGCCATTTCTTTGATATGTTAACATAAAGTTATTAAGGACGTTAAAATCAAAATAGGTTCATTCTTTTAGTATTAGGTAGAAAAGTTTGCTCATTCAAAATTATTAAATTTCATAATAGAAATGCTTCAAGTTTAAGTTATATGAAAAAGAGCTATTCTAAAGCAATCTACTTGTATACCGATGTTAATAATAAAACATATTTTGTGAACTATTTGCTTCAATTTCAAAAAATCAATTGAACAAAAAAGTACATCTGACAGTGGTTATGTTGTACAGAATGTTAAATTTCCTTCAAAGCTTTCTTTAATGAAACGGGTAATGTGAAAAAGACATTTAAACAACAGTAATGTTGAAAATCACTACTTTGTAGGTATTATGAATATATAAAGTATAGATGCAACAATGAAGAATATGTCTTATTGATACATTAGTGTAAAAATAAATTCAACAGTGTGAATATGCCTATAGATACATCTTACACATTTTTGGGTATATCAATGTTAATCCAACTGTAGACACATCAGTATTGATGTGAGATGTGTATGTAGATTAAACAGCGTTTGAAGAAGAGGTTTCTCTTCAGATATAACAATGTTACTACAATCTCTATGGAGTAAGCAGATAGCAAAGTATGAGTCGAGTAAATGTTCCTATCTTAAAATACCTTATTGAGGACTCTGTAATTGAAGTGATTAAGAGCTAGCTGCAACAGTATGTGTAAGGGAGTATACTGTACTCCTCTGTGTGGGTTGTTGCTCTTTGAATCAAGCTGTGGGAAAGAAAGTTCTTTCACTATATATTCAACAGTGTGGGTATAATATCTGTTCAGCGTTGATTAAGGTGTGCAAGTGTGACTTAATGCTTTTAAAGGAACAGAGCCTATGAAGGAGTGTTGTTCACTATGTAGCTTCGATGAAACATGTTGTTCCTACAAACCTATTCAAATACAATAGGTTGTGGATGAAGCCCACAGCAGTATAAGAATGCATTCATTTCTATATGCAGATTCCTGCTCAAATGACAAAATAAGGCTAAACACAAACTGATGTTATTTCATTTGAAAGTTGAGTAGAAAGAATATCTTGAAAGCGATTTGTGAGAATGTTAGTTTTGTCATAAGTCAATATTTTTCGTGTTAGAAGATCATAAAATGGTTGTGTAAAGTCACTGAAGACGTGTGTGTCACTCAACATTGGGAGCATCTTATAACTATAGGCCATGAAATATTGAACATTTGATAGATTTAGATAGAACAGTGATTTGATTGTTGTCAAGTGGAAGGTTTCATTTGTAGTGCCTGTGATTTGATAATTCAGAATTAAATTGTAACGTTTTTGTCCACATGGTCAAATAATCAATTATGCCAATATCATTCAACAAATGATAATTTCATGTAAATTATATATCTATATTATATCTATATATTGTATATAAATGAAGTGCACTATTTTTCTATTTAATAAATATAACTTAATATTGATAGATTAGATTTGAAGGTATTTGTATAAGCGTTGTAAAATAGATATTTAAATTTGGTGCACGCACGCCATTGGGACGGTCTCCTGTTAATTGGAGTAGAGTATGAATTGTTATAAAAGCACGACATTTCTCATGTGATTTGCATGATGTCATCAACCCCTGTAAGTAGTTGCCATGGTGCCATTCTAATTGTCTACATTTTTAAAACTTCCTTTAATAGAAGACTATGTATATATACTTAAATATATTATATATTTTTAATCCACAATTAAATGAAGGATATAATAATGAAATGTTTTAAATATGGATCAAATATGATCTTACCTGTACACATTTTTTATTATCAAGATTATTATAGATTTTCCCAATTTTATTGTGTAGAAATTTTGAACATATGTTGTATATTGTGAACTGTAGAAAGGTATTAAGAATTGTATTTTAAGTATTTATCTATATATAGTCGTATATAAGTAGTGGCCTTTGAAAGACGACATAGTCATGTCTGTTTTATCAAACACTGTGTGTGTATATGCACGTAAAATATTGTGATATCCTGTCACATCATCTGGTATGCCAAAGTTAACTTTAGATGTCATTGTTAATTGATCATTAATTGAAGTTTAATTAATAATCAGTGTGTGCGAGTTACTAATTATATAAACAGCTGTACTATTTGATGTATATCACTTGCCAGTATTGTAATATGTAATTCAATAGTCTTTCATTATGTTCTCATAGCATATTTACTTCTGCAAATCTTCAAAGCTGTGGATTAATATCTACAATGTATTGTCAGATTTCTACAGGAACACCCCTTTGTGCTGTTGACAGTTTATCAGCCAATAGGAAATAGCACAATAATTATTTTTTATTAAGTAATTTAAGTAGTATTAGTGAATAAATTTTAAGAAAAAGAAGGTATGATAAAAATGATTTTTGTCATTTGGATAAAAAATGAGTCAAATGAAATAAAAAGTTAATTAAATTCTCCTTAAGATCTTTCAGTCTCTATGATAGTGTTATCTAGATGTGTATGAATGTAATTAAAGCTAGCGATAAGGAAATGCTACATTTTGCAGATAAACTGAGGAGCTTTGTACAGTAATTTGATATTTAGAGAAAAAGAAACAGAAATGCTACAGTTTGTAGATAAACTGAGCTTTCTACGATACCTTGATAGATAGTAGTCTAAAGCTTTGATGGTTTTTCTAATGAGTGGATTTGTTTAATTACTTGCAACAATGCTCACATTCCTGTGTATAGAAACTGTACTTTGAAGTAGTGAAAATCCCAGCAATTCATGACATGGTAGTAAAAAGTATCAGTTTGACTATTTGTAGATACCGAATATACTTTAAATAGTACCAAAATGTTATAAAGATTAAACAAGTAGCGTTTAACCTAATAGACAGATATAGATCTATCTGACCCTAGAGAATATCCATTCATATAAACTTTTGATAAATTCTAGTTATCAAAAATATCTCAGAAAAAAACATTCCAGCATTTTGCATGCCTGAGTGATCTTTAAGAGTATCATTTGAGCATTTTACTGGGGGTACAGCCAATAGTAGTAGGTAATCCATAGTCAAGCAAAGTGACAGACTCTATAGACAGACTTGAAAGTCATTGTCCCTACCTGTGTGTTCACATCATTGTCATAAGTCATTTGTCAGCATTACATGCATCATTGTCACCTTTATTTACATGGTGCATTTAACATGTTTTCACCCTCACTTTTACGGTCACATGATCATGTTGTAGTGATAGATTTATATTGTATACTCTCAAGACTTTATATCAAAATTATCTTATGGTGCATAATGAAAGTTGACTTTGTGATGTTTGTGATATGGATTGCTCATGTTGAATATGTACCTGACATTATAACGTTTAAACAGTGGTTAGTTGTAGTATAATCAGTTAGAAGAATATGACATTGGTTAAAGAGATACACACTTAACAGTGGTTAGTTGTAGTATAATCAGTGATAAGAGTAACTTTTGTAACTAGTTAAAGGAGATACTGTGAGGGTTACATACAGTTTGTAAGTTACTTGAATTCTTAGTAGTGTAACTTTTGTAACTGGTTAAAAGACGCACACTTAACAGTACATGTAGATAGTTATAGTATATGCAGTTGGTGGAGTAACTTTGTAACTAGTTAAAGAGGTACTATGAAGGTTAGATACTGCATTTAAAGTACACCACAGTACTGTTGGAGGCCCTTTTCTTATTGGAGTTTTAACTGTTGCAATTACCGCGGTACATCAGTTTAGAAAAGATGATTTTTGAATCGAGAGTGGAATAACCTTTCATAAAGTACACTTATCATCAGCAAACTTCACTACTAATCTAGATTAACCATTGTTGTCACAAGTCAAGTATTTATATCAGAGAGTTTGAAAGAAATTAGTCAGATTTGATAACGAAACTTATTTTTTTCTTCAGTTTTGCAATTTGATCCATATTAGTTTGTTTAGAGCTTTATCTTTGCCATAATATTTACCATTTAATTGTGTAGTGAAAATCAAAGCATTGGTAATTGTATAGGGCCACATATTACTATATTAATTAATGTTTAGCTGTCATATTACTATTGAATTATTTAATCATGCATGTGTCTTACCGCCATTCCATTTTGTATTTTGTACATATTGGTACCTGGAGGGTCAAGTGGAGGAGTGGACTGAATTATAGCATGTCATTTGCTGCCTTTTTGATGGTTTTGTGTGTTGTTGTGTTCTAAGAAGTACTATTCAGTTTATATTGTAGAGTTTTACTTAATGTTGGATTCATGACTTAACAGTGGTATTCTATAATGATTATATTGTTAGTTCATATTATTCTAGTTCGAGTGCTTAGTCCTTGAGATACATTGTTGTTGGTTAAGGAGTATTATTATGTCATGTAATGAAGCATTTATATCCTCATAACACTGCTTAAATTCATACTCAGGGTAGATAACTCTGCACGTTATTATTAATGGTGAGCTTTGTAGGACTATCACTGATTGTATAGAGTTCATATGTACTTCATACATTGGGCAGCTTTTTGTTCACATTTTAAAGCATTTTAACAACCAAACAGTCATTTTAAAGTTCTATTATAGCACAGTTGATTTATTATACTTTGTATAGTCTTTTAATGATAATAATAATAGTCTCATCTTTTTAACAGATTTTTTTTTTTATATTTGTAACTTAGACAGTTGGTGTTCTAAAATAGATTTTAATTGAAGAATAATTAAGTAGTAATAAAACTGGGAATTTGTTTGGGAAGCAAATGGAATTTGAATTTTTAGCTTGTGAAAAAAATCTTATCCCACTCAACCCTGATTGTAAACAGGACACTTATTCATAAAAATGTTTTGAATTTTTTTTTGGCTTTTTCACAAGAAACTGAATTTTCATAAAAGAAAATATCCACCAAACAACTTTAAACCTTGATAGAATAAATGTTTATAATGAATTGATTAATCAGAGACAATAATAATGTTTTAAATGATAGGTAAAGCAGTTTAATTATAAGAGTTTGTTCAGATGGTTGTAGCCTATGTTAAAAAGGAGGAGTTAACCTGCCGCTGCTGTAGAGAAAGTTTGTAGTCAACTGTACAGTGTAATTGTTAGGTCTTGCTGAAGAATATGTTTAAGAGTATTTTGTGATACATTCACATGCTATATTAACATGACAGAGAATTGCAACATGCACACCAGATAACCTTATTTTTATCCAAATGTGTGTAATATTTATGCGGGTATTTTAATGTCTAATTTTATAAAAATCCAAGAGAATAAATTTGTTTTGAGAAACTTTGTTACTGAAGTGGGATGTCTGTTGCTGGGATGAAGGAAGTCTAAAATCAAAAAATATATCAACTTAACATAGATAGCTTACTTCATACCTTTAGATTTAAAATTTGAATGTATTTATTAATTAAACAACCAACATGAGTTTTACTGACAATTTGTTTTCTAAAATCGAATAATAGAAAATTGATGTATTTTATAAAAAATCAAAAGATCAAGAACTATAGAAAATATATGTATTTTTCTGACATATTGCTATTAAATCTTGTTTTAATAAGTCTCATTAAAGCTGCAATGTTCTGACACAAGTTTTTTCTCTTGGATATGTAGATTCCTCACATCACATGATCATTGTATATTGAGATATTGCATTTATTATTAAAGATGTGGCCTGTGAATTATATGTATGCTTGTCACAGTGTGCTTGTTTGGGCATTTTTATCCTAGTTATTATTCAGTATTGTATATTTTGCCATACCATATCAAGTTTTTATCATGAATAACAAGATCAACAATTATCATTATTATAATATGAATTGTATTATTATGTATGTTTGGGTGTGTGTTTAATAATCAATTTGACTAGTGCAAACGTAAGTTGAACTATAATCCCGTATTCGATCTCATAATCAGTGAACATTTCACTCTAGTTTGTTATATATATCATTCTGATCACTTGGACTTCTTTAGCTTATACTCATTTTGTTTCCATCTTATTCTGGACTTGATTGGTTTGTAAGTATCTGATAGTGCAGGAACATAGGAACATAGGAACATTGGCAAACTGAGGCCAATGCCTTAGTATGAATTTGGGGAGTGACAGAAATTCCAATGAAAATATTTCGTGTGCAATGACCTGCCTCCTATGAAACCGTTTTGTTCCATCTCTGACTGCGCCCCTGTAGTGAGAATTACTACATGTATGGACTTTATAGTCTACCAAGCTTTTGCACAACTGTAGATGTCTAACAAACGCTGCTATAGATGGGTATATTGAGGCACTTATTGGTGTTGACACTTGCCAGAATAAAAGATGCTACACAATGAAAATTGGATGCTGCAAATTAGAAATAAATTCACAAAGTTGTATTGATTTAAAACAAAATTGAAGCTGACAGAGAATGGAAAAACACAAGATTAATTTGATGTTTAAATTTGATTTGAGTGTGATGGTATTCCTCACAACCACTTTTCAAAATTTGTGATGAATTAAAGAATTTATAGCATTTGCTAGATGACATAGTACTCAGAAGATCATACTTATATACGAGATACAGACCAACTAATTGAGTCCAGTTTGACCTTTAATATTTTAGTTCAACATTGTATACCAGATTTAGTTTTTAATGACTACTTGCACCTAATTATTTTGTCTAGTCAGCCTTAGCCGTAGTTTTTTTTTGAGTGTGTGAACCAGTTTATCCTCATTTTTGTGTACTAGTATATTTAATACATGTAGTGTGCATAATTTTATTCTCATATAACTTATAGCAATTTAATTATTATTGTGTTAGAATAATCCCTTTTTCCATTGTATCGCACATTTTGAATTTTTTTTGCCTATTTATTTTCATTAACCATTACTTTTATTTTTTTTGTTTGGCCTGTCCATTCAGCATTAACATATATTAATTGCATGAGAAAGTAAAATTTGATTTGTTTGAAATTAGTCTTCAGCACTTTTGATCATTCTTTAATTTTTTTAAGAATATAGATTTGACACTTTAGCAGTCTCTCTTGCAAGTATTTAAAGTTGATTTAAGAAAAAAAAAACTTAATTGCTTCGTTTATTGGAGACCTGACATATGCAGTATGTAAAGTGATGTGTGTCATGAACATTTGTCATGTGCAAAACTTCAGGTGACTATGTTAGTTACATGTGTGCATTTGTGTAAAGTAAGCTTACTTTAAATGTGCAAATTTTAGCAGTACAATGTAATCTTTTAGTGCTTTTTGCGCTGACATTAAAGCGCCAATTTATTTCAAGAACTAAAATCTAACATCTAGATTTAAAACATTAATGTAGGCCTACGTATGCTTATTTTTTATTGCACGTATGTGTCTTGCAAAGACTGAAGCGCTTAAATATTATTGCACCAAAATAAACATGTTTACAATATTATCTTGGAAGATTCATTGGCCTAACATCAAGACAAAAGTCTTCATTTCCCGTACACACTATACATACTGTATATGTCAGATCAACCACTGTTAATCACCTAGCTGTATATGGAATACACATTGCCGTGTTTCATGTTTTAATCATCATTTTTCCATTGTATTTACTACTGGTGTGCAATATTTCCAGGAGACATATTTAATATAGAATTAATGGTATGGGTTGCTATTATGTCAAGATGATTCAGTTTTCCTTGTTAGCTATTAAGAGCTGTAAAAAGAACTATCAAATTCACTTTGGGATCAATAGGAAGAAATAAATTATGTTCTCACCATTTCAAGCGTGTTTTATCATTATTTTAGTATGACTATTTTTAGTCCATCTGGGCCAAAGGTCTAAGTTGGACTTTTCCCATACAAATCCCGTCCGTCGTTAACTTTTGCTTTAAACAACATCTCCTCTAAAACTACAGGACAGATTTCAACCAAATTTGGCAGGAAGCATCCTTAGGGGAAGGGGATTCAAGATTGTACAAATGAAGTCCCTAA
>JAUMGZ010007869.1:0-10294 GCA_032359645.1 Pododesmus macrochisma | reverse complement strand
AACCCCCAGTCCCCCCCCCCCCCCCCCCCAAAGAAATTTAACAAACAAAAAAATATTAAAAATTTTCTTGTTATACTAAAAAGCGATCTTCTGTTCACAAAAAGCTCTCCATATATCAGCACGCTGTGAACTGACTATTGAACTGCGCGTGTGACAAATCGGAGTCCAGTGTATGTATCATATAGGTTTTTAGGAAATCCTCTCAATGTTTTTTCCTGAACATGTTAGCCCACACACATGGCAGATAATCTCATGATCTGTGGTTTATTATAGAAGTGTATGTACAACAGAGTTTGTTTTATCAATACACTAAACAAACAAGCCATTACAAACTGTGTGTATCTTTCATGTAACGAAAAACAGGCCAGGCCAATTATTTTTAATTTGAATGGTTAAAGTGATATCGAGTTCAAACGGAAACCGTTCGGGCTTTTCCGGAAAGACCCGTATTGTTACCCGACTGATCTATTGACAAATCAATATAACACCACACGCCTCATGTGAAATGATAAATATGATATTTGGAATTCGGTTGACCTTTTATCTTGACAAGTTCAGTATCGACGCAGTGATACGAAGTAACACGGAGGAATAAGAAAAAAAGGAATATCACATAACCGTATCGAAATATCTCACTCAACACGAAACGAAAAACGCACAACTAATTTGAATGGACTAATTAATATAATGTATTAATAGATTACGGCTACGTCATCAAACTTACGGTGTTCGCCTGCTAACCAGAGCGAAAAAGATTCAAAAGTATTTAAAGAAAGATGAAAGACGACCATTGATTACGCGACGAGGGTAGGCGTATAGCAGATTTATTTTTGGCTAGCGTACACAAAACAGTCTTAATGTAATCCTTATATACAGACCCACACCGGGAATATTGAATTGTTCATAAGAACACAGCTCTAACAATGAAACTCTTTGTAACGTTGAAAACAGAACCGATAAAGTGCTAACGTTTGAAGTTTATAACATACTTTTTGACCCTGAGCAAATTTAAATGTTACTTGATGTAGAGGTTTTCTGTTTTTAGCGAATATCTAAAGCTATGTGTATTATTCATCTCGCTATTTAAAATTCTCACGTTTTTTCTTCTTTCATCTTTCTGTCGTACGCTTAACGCTACTGTTTTTATAACGGGAAGTTCATTTCGATCTTCCTTGCCGGGGAGGGGTATTACACATTAAGGTCAAAATATCCCCTAAGAAACGATTTCTGAGATAGATTTTAATGTTATTTGTTGTCATAAATGCGGTTCCAGAGAACCCAAGTTTTAATTTGCAAGATTGTTTCATCTCTCTCTGTCTCTCTCTCTCGCTCTCTCTCTCTGCATGACAGGAGCTCATATTTCTGAAAGCCTGTTAGGGTCACCCATGTCAGCCTGGTTGAAAGTTGACCTATTGGGCCTTAACGTCCATCTGGATGAAACAGGCCTATTGAAGTAATTTTTTGGCATTTGAATACTTTTGACCTCAGGTCGTTCACGCCTTGAACAAACTTGGTTCTTCGTGCCGTCTAAATTTAATACATACCAAAACATTTATCACTAAGTCTTCCAGTTTATAAGAATATTTTTGAAATGTTGTCACATTTCCCCCATTTAGGCCCCTCGAAGTGGTGCCCCTTGGTTGCTGAGCTCCATTATTTGAACAAATTTGAACCCCCTTCCCCAGGATGTTGTGTACCAAGTGTGGATGAAAATAAACATTTGATGTTGAACTTTCACCAAAGAATGCATAAGATATTCTTGACCCAAGGGTCCATACCAGAAGGTTACTACATACCAAAGTATTTAGCTCTATGCCTCCCAGTTTATTAGAAGACTTTTGAAATGTTGTCAAATTTTGCCCCTTTTGGCTCCCTGAATCCCCTTCCTTAGGAATTCTTCCTACCAAACTAAGTTTGGATGAATTTGGTTCAGTTGTTTTGGAGAAGTCGAAAATTTAAAATGTATAAGACGCACGGACGACAGACAGGATTTGTATGAGAAAAGACCACTTTAGACCTTCGGTCCAGATAAACGTCTGTATACGTCCTTTTGAGTGGAGTCTGAGTTAATGGTCCCGATTACAGTGATTATTAACCCCCTGGTATAATAAAGATCCAAAAGTAATTTTGAATAGAGCAGACGGTAAAGCCGCTGCATGGGTTTATCCTCCTTCCAGAATAATCCATATTACTTTACCTCGCCTTCCTTTGCTGCCTCTCTTCCCGTCGTATCACAAGAATTTCTCTCCAAAACACAATGGTCATTTATGGCAAAATATTGCGAAATTGATTCTAAACCCTAAACTAACAAACAACTAAGAATTCTATTGTAACTCTTAGTCGTAAATAAAGAGGTTCAGGGGTGGGGGGGGGGGTTATTCCTTTTTTAATCATTTAAAAAAGAGGTAGATACATTTATTGGATTCAATAAAAATATTATATGTCGACAAGGTGAACTCAATGGAAAGGAAGGGAATTACTATTCGCGGCCGGAATATATTTGATCTAAGTTTGGAAAGTGGTCATGGAGGGGCACGTGACTCAGGTGGGATAAGTTGTGGGTGAAGACACTTCGTGTATAAAGTATTATTCTATTTATACCATACGTCAACATGTAAGTAAACTTATGATCATGTTTGTTTTAATTGAAGAATCTAACTATGATGTTATCCATGTCTGAAAGACAGCAAAGTCTTCAAATTCCAAATTTTCGGTAATATCTCTATAAAGAATTTTACTATCCTTGTATACTCGTATAAGCCCGTATTATATAGTTGGTTGTTTATGATAAAAGACAGCATAAGGGCTATGCCGATAACAGAATAGGAAGACGCTATCTAGCGACACAGTACTTCCTTCTGTGTTCAAGTTTTATCATGGATGCATCCAGGCGTTAAATGAAGCGATCATAGAGATCACCGGTTATAAAAATATAACCGGTGATCCCTATGAAAATGTCCTTTCCTTGTAAAAGTAAAATGGTATAGTAAAGATTCACTCGAGTTAACTTAATTTATTTGAATAAAAACTATATAATATATGCTTATGATTCGTGTGCATGTTATTTTTCTATATGAAAATATGATACATCTTCCTTTTCCAACACTTGAAAAAGAGTTCAACACCGCCAAGGAAACGAATATTTGCGGCGAATTTGATGCTATGCATCAACGTTTTACTTGTTATTTTTGTTTTTTGTTTTTGACTTTTTGTTTGCTTTGTTTACAAACTGATTGTCATATATTAGTCATACCAGGACGATGTTTTGTTGTAATGATGAGGAAACTCATCCGCCATTATCTCGTTTCCGGTTTATTCACCTGTATCTGTACATCCGATATATATCTAATTTCACCCTAGGATCTCGACCTTTCTGCATCATTTCCTTGTTTGACAGATGAAATTAACTGATAAATATTTAAATAAGTAAAGTTGAAATCATCATCCTGATGATGTATATAGAATACAATCATAATTTTAAAAAATAGAACCATGTTTAAATCACAAAACGAAACAGAAACCGGAGGAAAATCCAAATAAAATGACATTTTTAAGAAATCACAAGATAAAACGTGTAAAATTGACCTCGGACAAAGACGGTTGAAAATAACCAATGTTGCCAGTGATGAAACAAACAAATTTTCAATTTGTCGAGACAATTTGACCCAAACGTTCTCGAGAGGGCATTTTGTCTGTGTATAGTACGAAGAGTTCAGTTCAAACATATTTATACTTCGTATAGGCTACGTAACTATACGTAACTATTTGGGTTTACATACGTTTCTACACTAAATCACACACCGTTTTAGCATATTCATAGCATCGGAATTCTTTTAATACTGATAATCATAAATTGAATGTGGTTAGATATACCGATACAAAGGCATTACTCAAAAACTTCAGGGATGAAAACCAGTCACAACCATGTGATTTTTTTCTAAAAAAAACCTGAAACTTGAACACAAAACAAAACAAAAACAATAACGAATTCGAAACTTTGTTTAAAAAGTTTGACCATCTAGAGTGTACTTATAGATGTAAAATAGTCTAAACAATACTTATGAAGATTGATTTAGTATCTCTATAACAAAGTTGGTTAAAGACTGTCACCTACAGTGGAATAAATTACGTCTGAAGCCATTATAAACAAATTTCCAAAAGTTTCCGTAACCGTAACAACTATAAGCCGCCTGCTGATTGGTTTGAGTATGCTATAAATAGACCTCAAATCAGCGAAACATAAATTACTGAAGGAATTAAAACAAATAAGAAAGGAATCAATATTTTATATCACCAACTAACCATAGATCTGACTGACACCTAGTGGACTCTCAGTGGCGGAACCAGTCTAGTTAATGTAACGACAAAGTACGGAATGTTCTGCTATGTGGGGGTAAAGTCAATATTGATTTTTCGAACAGTCATCGGTTCTGTATTTAAGAATTTCAAAGTATAACAAGCGCAGATGTTATTTTTAAATACGTACACTTATTTTTCTGACGGGTTGATGTGTACTTAATCTTAAGTTTGATATGAAGTCTGACGTTTTGTGATATATATTACAACGGATGTGTGTTTACTGCAGGAAGTGAATATGTACCGAGCGACAAAAAAGAGGAGAGAGAGAGAATTTTCTAACAAAACAAGGAATAAATGAATGTTGGAGTAAGAAAAATATGTTGGTTTGTTAAAGAGGACGAATTTGATATGACAGTGTATATAATTAACAGCAAGTTAACAAACCGTTCCGGAAAGATGAAAGTGACGCTTTAACTCGGAGATTTATTGTTTAGAAACACAGCACAAAATACAAGCATGCGCACGCACGCACGCGCACGCGCACACACACACACTTAACCACAACGCTTGATTTTTTAATTAAAACAAATTCATTTCAACGATAACAAACGCAGACATCGTTACAGGTGATTTGTTGAGGTAAAAAAAATCATTTTGGTCGAAGGAAAGGATAGAGAGAAAGAGCTTTACACTTAGGAAAGAATATGTGAAAAAGAAATTGAGAAAGAAGTACAAAAACACGAGAGTAAATTTATGTTGCAGGTGACAATTGTGCATTCAAATTTATTTCCCGTATCTGTTTTTCTTTATCACGTATATATCGGTGTATATAAGTTTTCTTTCGTCTTTCGTCTTTATTTATTGTATCAAGTCACGGTAAAGTTATCCATTGGACTCTGGTTTTTGATATTTGTTATATTATTGTTTGTTTGTTATATTGGTATGTTACGCCTGTTAGACACAGCTTATATCATACTTGTTATGGATCTGTTTGTAAATATGAAACTCATGTTGATACTTATCGTGCTGTCTCACAGGAATAACACACCAGACACATTGACTTGATATCTAACTCCGATACCTAGCCGACCAGTCCGTTTGTTATCCTTTAGTTTAAACATATTTTATTGCCAAGTATAATACAGCAGAAGGATCAGACACAAGTTATAGGTCTTCTCCTTAAAGAAATTAAAGTTTAACCTCCATGAAAGGACGTCATAATTTTTTCAATAATCAACAAGACAATGAACAAAGAATCTCATTAGAGGGAAGGGGGGGGGTAGCCGATCAATATTTCGATGTCCCAAACAACGATATAACAACAACTATGAATTAGCTACTTCCATGTACAACCATGACACAACCGGTCAACCCCTAAAATATTGAACAATACGTGTAAAACAATTCAACTGTTTGTCTGTACCATTGACTCAATTTTTTTATTTACAAACTACAGGAAACTTGATCTTGATATGACATGTAACTAACCATAGAGAAATAAATCTTTTTATGCTTCCTTTGGCATTATAAGTCGCTGTGCATTTCCCGCCAGTCCTATGTACATTACAGTTCTTTTCCTTTAAAAAGATTTTCATTTTGCACACAAAATATGTTCTTACTTCATATATACTATATTAAATATAAATCAAATTAAAACACAGTTCCACGTCTATCTGCCTTCTTTTGTCTCGAGAGTCGTAAAGACGGATCTTGTGGAAACACGTTTTCTACTTAGCAAAAAATGAAAATAGCTCTCTGTATATATGAATCGTTGATCCTTTACTGCTTATCAATATTCTTACCAAAATATTCATTGCAGTCTTTTAACAGTGATTGAGATAAGTCATTTAGGTACAATACTCTAATACATTAATCAGAATGTGTATGGAAAGATCCTTTCATGTGTCTGAGAAACTCTTTTATTCTGGGAGACTGGGATGGTTTTGTGTGTTGGCTGTCAGCAGTTCCACTAGATTCAACCTCATGGAGGTATGTGTAAACGAAGTGACTCTTATGTTGTATTAAAGGGATCTAAGGCAATATTATTCACGCTATATATTAGTAGGACATTGATCTAAATTACCCCCTGCACCCTGTGTACATGTGTTAACGATTCTTGTGCATTAAAATGGACCGCTCCCACATACACTTCAATTCTTAGAATTCCTACTTCAATAGCAAGAATTTGCGAAGATGGTCGTGCTTTATTGAAATAAATCAATATTGGTATATAGGATTGGTATTGATAAACTGCTGTGTTGGTTGGTGTGTGTTGATCCCATTTGGAGTAATAAACTCCGAAATATATAAATCATAACCCGTTACCCTTGTGGTTATTAGCATAAAGGGAACATACCAGTCTAAAGTGTTCACTTGTATTTTCATAACAGAAATTCAAGCTTTAATTTCCGTGACTTTGTTTAGACTTCTCCTTTCCTGATCATCATGCGTTTTGTATGGTTTTTTATTTTGAAGGTGATACAATTACATTTTCAAAATAATAAAACAAGTCTTTCGGTTGAGTAAATATATGCAACAAAAAATTAATCATATTTTAGTCATGAAATGCTTGTTATTTCCAACCAAAATTCATAGGTGTCATCTATTTATGATCAATTATAACAGCATCATTTATTATATGTGTTAACCCCTTATATTAGTTGTGTAAAAAGGAAACTGTAAAAATAGCATAAGCAAACATATCATGATTGCAACATTAATGTATATTCGAACGATTTACTGTGCTAATACTAGCATATCAAATATATTTGTAAAAATAAAATTTTCCTTTTTCAGAACTTGGAATTCCCATATAAAGAACAAAGTAAAAGAAAAAAATATGCAATGTAACTCCATATTCATATTTTCCGGTATTTCCAGGTCTCAAAACAGAATGATGTACTGATGTATCCATTACAAGGTCGCATCAGATTATAAAACGTGTTTCTGTATACGACAGCAAAACTTTTCACATTTTTTCAACCGCATCTTAAGTCACCTGATTGTTTTTAACCGCAAACAGACAGTCACGAGTGTCTTACAACTTATTGTAAATAGATAAATATGATTTTCAAAGAAAATGCTTTGTCACTCCTTGAAGAAGAAAAAACACAAACACGATCGATGACAAGTATTTACACTACACGAGAATCAGATCTGCGGGATTACCGAAGGCGTCTCTCTCTAAGATAGCATCCTGATTCTCTAAATAAATATAAACGTGAAAAACAGGTATCTAGAAGAATAAAAAACATTACTAACAGAAAGATCAAGACTAACATATACACGGAGTAAACAAAAATTGACACGTTCATTAAATAATGTAAAATTTAAACGGTTTTCGTCAATTTTGGGCAGGAACTTTCAATACTAATATTTTAGTATTGAAAGTTCCTGTTTCGGGCAAGTAGATATGAATTCACAGATCAGTTAAAATTAGATTATTAAAGTAATATTTCGATAATTTTCGAGATTCATTTATCATAAGCGATTAAATGGACAATTGAAACAGAATTATGTTCTACCGTGTAGTATTTTTCGGCTTTGGTTGAATTTGAAACTGTCGTATTTTTCCGACTAAGCAAATCAAACAAACTATTTGCAACTGGTTTTTTTTCTGGACGAAAAAAATAAATGAGCTTGTCATAACAAATAACCTTTACCTCAAAAATAAAAGGCAGCAATAACAAAGCGTGTCCTGTTCTAGGTTTGTTTATAACCATACCACAACACACAGGAGGATTTTAATATGTCAATGGAATATAACTATGTCTACATTCAACACGTTGTTGTTGTACGTCGTGAGCTCGTAAACAGTGTGTTATGTGATCAATTAAGGCCCCGATGTGTAACACTTCACATAGTTGTGGTTTATAAGGAGCGACAGTTGAATAAACAAAATGTAAATATTCTTTCTGGGACAAGAGGTTATTTAAAATGTTTGTTTTTTTCTGTAAATGTAGCATAGAGGGTATATAGTCATGTGGAAATAAAGCGGATACAGAACGGTACGAAATGTTGAGGACTTTGAATTGTGTGTGTATATACTCAGTGTCTCAAACAGTTTTTTTTTGCGTTCATTGTTTGTTTACTTAAGAAGGTCCGCCTCTTTGTCATCAAGTTATGTTATCTTTCATGGCGTAGTGACGTCACTTCCTGGTTCATATCTATTATTTGTGACCTTATTGTTTTGCAAAGGACGGTGCTGTAAGTTAGAACAGAGGAACAAGCATGTCTAAAGTGTGGTTCAGTCTACAGTTTCGATCCAACTATTTTCTTAAGAATCATTCGTGCAGCTGCTAAATATTATTTTCTTATAGAAAAACTTTCAAAAGTAATTTCACTAAAGTACCGAAAAGTTAGATATCAACTTTGAAAATATGATTTAAAATATGTTCGAGTTAAAGTGACGTGTTGAATATAACGTCGCATCTTTCCAAGCCGAGCGATCATTTCGGAAGTTTGCAATGTATTCATTGACATGGGAAGAGTGTAACACTTCTGACTTAACCTCCTAATTAGTGTATAATATATCTTATGTCCTTAATATATATACCTCCTTAATTATGGTATAACGTCGTATTACCTCCTTAAATTATGTGGTTGAAATAAAACCTTTGCAAGTCATAATTAATCTAGAGTGAAAAGTTGTATACTTCTTGTCATTAAAGCTCGTCAAGAGTTTAGTTACGTCGCGTAACCTGCTATTAAAATACAGTACGACGTCGCGGTATCTCCTTAATTAGGTCAGATCGCGTTGCGTTACTTCCAAAGATGGAGTATGACATCGCGTTACTTCCAAAGATTGAGTTCCAAATATAGAGTATAACATCACGTTACCTCCGTAAGTTGGAACATTGTGTTGCGTTACCTCCATAAATAGAATATAGCGTCGTTTTTTCTCATTATATACAGTATAACATCGCGGTACCGCCTTAAATAGGGGTATTACTTCTGTATTCTATTTTGACGACGAATGAAAACGGGAGAAATCACAATGACATTCATTGGAATGAAAGGAAAAGAAGCCGCTTAAGTTTAGTTTTTTTTATTTGGGTTTAACGTCCCTTCAATTCATTTATGGTTCATATCGAGACGGTGTCTGTTTGTACATGTAACAGTGCGCACTGTTTAGTGCTGTCTCTCTGAAATATCACGCCGCAGAAACATTGACATACTTCACTGGGTCACATTATTCTGACACCGAACCAACCAGTCCTTTTTACGTGGCCGGGGTTCGAACACCGTCTGGAATTCTAACACTAGCCTCACGAAGCGAACGCTCTACCTCTGAGTCACCGCGCCGGTAATTCGCATAAGGAACAGAGATTTATAAGCAATATAGCAGGACGGTGGCCTGGTCATACTACAAGGGGCAAAGTTTGAGAGAGTTCGCCGAGCGGAAGAAAAGGCTAACCATTTTAATGCTGTCTCTTCTTTTGTGAAATCATTATACAACTGCACCTCAGCTCTTACATGTTGTTATATGTAAAGCTAAATAAAACAACTTACATTTGTTCTTAATTGTAAATTGATTGTTCAATTTATCGGAGATTCTGCTTTGTTTGACTCATAAAAAAGAATATTTTCTTGAGTGATCGCTTCAGAATGTGCGTCTTAAAATTGTTATTCAGTGTTGTACATTACATAAGGATATGTAGACACGATCATTACTCATTCCGAAACTCTGATTTAGTGATGATACGACAAGAGGCATCCTAAAGTAAGGCGTGACATATGTTTTTAAGAAATATCGCGGGTACGCTTTAGCACTGAAAAGTGATGGCCATTATAGGCGTTACCACTTACTCTCATCGACATTGTCATTGGCTGCTTTTAGTTAATTAAAATGTTTATATACATACTATTTATATCTGTGTGACTGGCCATAATTCGACCGACAAGTTAAGAAAAAGGCCACGGAATACTCATATTTGTGAATTCACATTATAAAAAATATTGTCTCTTTGAAAGGGGACTGTTGAGTCCTTTTAGG
>JAUMGZ010007858.1:0-10294 GCA_032359645.1 Pododesmus macrochisma | reverse complement strand
TGGCATGTCTGGATGACCTTACAATTGAATTAAAACCAAGACTTTCTGGCATGTCTGGATGACCTTACAATTGAATTAAATCAAGACTTCTCGGCAGGTCTCGGTGACCTTACAAATAAATTAAATCAAGACTTCCTGGCATGTCTTGGTGACCTTACAATTGAATTAAAACCAAGACTTTCTGGCATGTCTGGGTGACTTTACAATTGAATTAAAACCAAGACTTTCTGGCATGTCTGGATGACCTTACAATTGAATTAAAACCAAGACTTTCTGGCATGTCTGGATGACCTTACAATTGAATTGACAAAAGCTTATTGATGTGTGTAAATGTAAGATCTCTCATCATTGCTTGTTGCACATAATTATGTTTACCTGTTGTATCCTGTGTCGCAGAGCCGGTATACCATAGGAATCATTTGATAATTCCATCTGTAGACATCCGTGGCTTAAACATTCTTCTTCTATCTCACACACATGCTCTGTTTAATATAATATGAAACTTGCTTACTTTGAATTATAATTTGCTGAAATAATGTAGTATGCTAACGAAACAAAATTTCAAGAAATTTGATGATGTCAAAGTTAAACATATACATTGCACTTCTAAAATGACTCGACAGTCAACAACTACGATACTGTGTAGCTTAATGTAGGTATATCACCTAATGCCATTAGTACCAGTTGAAAGAAATACGAAACTAAATGTAACATTAGGATTCACTAGCTTCGTCTTAAATTCTTGCAAGATTGACATTGACGACAGAGATATGGCGGGAAGAGGAGCAGTAACTAAATTTGGCAATGAAGCATTTGGGAAAGGACAGAAAGAGAAGCAGCCAACTTGCCTTACCTGAATTAGAAATAGTTATGAAGATTTCTGATATTTATAAAAATAAATCCCCATTTTGCCTTCCTTAATCTTGTGCCCCAGCTAGTCAACCCTTATCGTTTGAAATTTCTTTCTCTAAGGATGCTTAATCACACCAAGTTTGGTTGAAATTGGTTCAGTAAAATTAACCATCAATACTTATTCAATTTTGTCTAGTGAAACAGAGTTGTTGTTGAAATTATCATTATCATTTCAACACTTTTTCATATTAGTTTGAGTGTTTTGACCACAAAATATAATTGACACATCAGTTCTCCAAGGATCCATGATAACTTTACTAAGATTATTACAGAGAAAATTCAGGACCAGATTATCACTTTGACATTTCCCATATATTTGAGTAGTCAGCATTCCACGCTAACTGTTGAACAGTATTTAATTACTCTAACCTTGACCTTAGCTATGGTTGAAGGTTGAGTAAAATTAAATTTGACTACCGGTATATCTTAAATGTGTTCTCTAACCTGGACCTAATCTATAGTTTAATTTAAATATACATGTATCTTTACTGTTTTAACTATTAATTCAAGTAAATGTTACCTTCATACTTCTGGTTTATCTTCTCTATAAGTTTGAGTAGTTCATCAAGTGGTACATCACTTAATGAAAACTGAAATTACAATACAAGTCTATAAGTATGAGTATGTTTGTTGGTTTTATTGGGATTTAACATCCCTTCAACACATGTATAGGTCATATCAAGATGTGTCTACTTGTAAAAATGCACACTTACAGCGACTTTATAGTGCTGTCTCACTGAAATATCACCCCGCAGACACATTGACATGATACAACACTCAGTCATGTTATCCTGATACCAAGCTAACCCACCCTTCTCCTACCCAGAAAATATCTGTCTTTACATGTTTTTAGTGAATATGTTATAAAAAAGCTGTACATTATTGTAGAAAAGAAATATACTTAGAAATAACATGGTCTGCAGGGCGGCACGATTCTTGCACAAATAAAGATATTTGTCTAAATGAAATTTGTATAAGATGGGTATTTAAATCACTGCCACTTTTAAAGGAATTAAATGTGAATGTTATTATTAAAGTTGTACTGAATGCATTTTCAGGTTGAAGCATTCTAAAAGAATGCCCATATATTACTAGTGTGATATCTTGTTGTGTGAAAGCTATTATCATGACTTATAAGGACTCAATATTCAGGGTAAAAGAGGGACTGGTTGACTTGGTGTCAGGATTATGTGCCCAAGTTAAGTATAAATTCAATGAGTATGCAGCAGTGAGAAAGTTGCTATCAGTGTGCACTGTCACAAGCAGACAACTCTATATGACCTACGCATGTGTTGAAAGGGATATTGAACTACAGTAAAACAAAAATATCTCTCAAAGAAACTGACAGTACATGTTCAATACATATCTGTAAGTTCGAGTAGCTCTTTTTTAATTAGTGGTACCAGTACATTACTCAGTGAAAACTGTCTGTAAGTATGAGAAATTCATTAAGGTTCATAACAACAATTAAATAAATTTAATTTGTATAAGTGGTTGGTTACCTTAGCTGTATCTTGTTCTGTAGAGTTTGTCCTAGCCGACCCTGAATTAATCCCTGGTATATGATAAACCTTGTTATTAAAAGATAAAGTTAATAATGAATCCTCCTTGATGAGTATTAACAAACTGCCCCCATGGCCATAACCTCAATCTAGTTAAAATATCACTATAATTCATTTGATAATTGAATGGTTTATTATAAGATTTTTGAAATTTTGTCAAATTTTCCCCTTTATTATCTCCTCGTGGCACCCCCTGGGGTTGAGCTTCACACCAAGGTAGGTTGAAATCAGTCCTGCAATTGCAGAGAAGAGGAAAGTTTGAAAAGTTCACATATTTGCTAAACTTAACTTAACCGATCAGGAGTATCTAATAATTCCCTTCCCCAAGAGATGCTTTCTACAAAGGTTGATAGAATTTAATTAGTCCAGGGGTTTTTGAGAAGTCAAATATGTGATAATTGTTTTGTTAATATTTGTGCTATTAGAATAGTATTGACCTTTGACCCAAAATGCACAACCTTAATTTGACCTCAGGGTCATGCCTTAAACAAACTCCATGCCTCGAGGTTAGTATAAAATACATTTGTAAACACTAAGCTGTATATGTCTACTAGTTTGTTAGAAAATTTTCAAATTTTGTCAAAGTGCACCCAATTTAGCTGCCCCATTGTCCCATCCCTTGAAGCTGAGCCTCAACGTTTGAGCAAATCTAAATTCCTTTCCCCTAGGGATGCTTCCTACTAAGGTTGGTAGAAATTGGTCCAGTGACTTTGGAGAATATAGTGGACATAAGGTCCACATGGACTTAAAATCTGACACTTATTGAATAAAAACAAAACTGTAATTCAAATGATATTGATAAAATACTCTCATAAACATAATATGATTACTTCCTTAAAGTAAATCTGATGTCCTAAAATTAATTACAGCTGCAATAACAAATTTTTAAAGCAAAAGTCAGTGTAATCTATTGAACCACAATATCGTAAATAATCTAAAGACAGTACACCTGCACTCATGTGTAATTATACTCAGTCATCATATTGCATGATTGTGTCAAGCCTAGAAATATAGCAAGAGATAGTTATAAATTAGTAGCTGTAAAACCACAAAAGTTATATCAAGTTTATCTGTGAACCAGAGGTATAACATAGTACAATACCATACATGTATTGTTAACGATTTAGAATTCGTACTGGTAATTATATATGTTCATACTTACCAACTTTTTAAAATTTTCATGGGGGAGAAAACGCGTAGCAAAATCTAAAAATGTCTTTAATACCTATATACAATGCCCTATATGACAAAATAGTAGTGCAAACTGCCTCATGTAAGCAGTTCTGTCCAATACACCAAGTTGAAGCAAGTTAATAAGCAAGGTTTAGGAATTATACTGATGTCAAAAGGGGAAATTGTGTGTGAAAAATAGGGAGACTCCCTCCTAAATAGGGAGAGTTGGCAACTATGACCCCAGATCAGATAAGCATTCTCACATAATGTAAATAAGAATGATAAAACATTACTAGCTACAAGTGAAAATTTAATGACAGTTTCTCCCTTATAAAATACTTAAGGGTAGCCTTGACCATTGAACTGTGCATTTTAGCTTTATAGGAATGAATACTTAAGGTTAGCCTTTAACACTGTACTGTGCATTCTAGCTAGAGACTGCTTACTACCCTTGGAGGCCTTGGGATCTACCTACAGGCCCTGGGAAACTACCGAAAGACCCTGGGAGGCCTGCAGGTCCTGCTTACTACCTAGGAGGCCTTTGGTGCTGCCTACAGGCCCTGGGAGGCTGCTTTCTACCCTAGGAGACCTTGGGGCTATGTACAGGCCCTAGGAGACTGCCCACTAACATGAGAGGCATTGGGAATGATTAGGTTTTAATTACATTGTATCTACCCTTGATTCTAATCCTCCTTAACTTTTCCTCCCAAATTGACAACGTATGAGTACCTGCACAACCCAAATCTATGGTGTTTCTCATTACACTTTTTCAGACTGAAATGAATTTGATTCAATGAACATAAACTTTCATTTCTTTTTCAAAATGGTGTTTCAGACAAGCAATGAAAGCTTCCACTGCAATACTTAGGAATTAAATACATATCTAAACACAATATTTTCTTTACTTTCTACTCCATACAGAACACTTTGGTATGATGTTTGACACAGCATGTAAAGTTCCATGGCACCAATTTTTGTTTTGATCATAATGGATGGACACACTTTCAATGAACACAACATCTTGATATTTGATTGTTTTTCTCATATACCCCTTTACTAATTACTGAGCATCAGTTAAGCCGGCTGAATGATAGTAATGCCATATATGGTAATTCTAATAGAGAAGATGATGTTATACAGCACTGTTGCTTTTGACTGTTGGGGATTTACCACCTTCAAATTGTGCCTGCATCTTAGCAAGCATGGCCTGCATACGCTGAATCTGAAAGATCAAATAACAAATTTAAAAATTTGAAAATCAAATCATTTCTGGTAATTTTTTTCTTCAACAGAGCTTCCAAGTATTCCGGCCACAAAACAAGTGGCATAAGATATAAGAATGAATCCCATTTCTCATTCTGTAAAATTGTTCTATAATTTGATATCTTGCACACCTGATCTCGTTTAACTTAGATTTGTAATTTTGATATTTTTTAGTCTCAGTTTGTATGTGCATCATGATACATTATAATGATATTAAAGTAAAGCTACTGCAGTGAAATAGCACCAAAATATTGTCATCATCAGTCTTCAGTCCACTCTTAGACTGGTAGATTAAGCTACTGCAGTGAAATAGCACTAAAATATTGTCATCATCAGTCTTCAGTCCACTCTTAGACTGGTAGATTAAGCTACTGCAGTGAAATAGCACTAAAATCTTGTCATCATCAGTCTTCAGTCCACTCTTAGACTGGTAGATTATTTGATAAAGTAATTAATTATAAATGACAATATGTTATGTATATGCATATAATGTTTAAGGGTAATAAATCTAAACAGAAAAGATCTTTACTTAGAAGACAGGCTGTGGTTTTGTTTGGATATAGTCTGTTTTAATTTGTTTGTTATCTTAATTCCACTTTACTGAGCATTCAATTACAAATCATGAGCTGATCTTGAAAAATTCCTATTTCTTCTAAAAACTAGAGCTCTGCAAGTCGAACAGGTCCACCACCAAGATGGCCTGTTGCTATTGCAAATGTCAACCCAACCCTGCTTTTTCGACCAGAGGCAATAGCCTCAATCTTGGGCTAAACAAATTGAACTGGAGCTGTCGCCAGGATTGCTAACTAATACCCCCCGCTTCAGCCAAGTTATGTATTCCATGACAACGACATCAATTATACCTTGAAATCTTTGCAACAAAAATATTTTTCTTCATGCACATCTTCATATGGTGTACTATCATTGTGTGAAGTTTGATTGAAATTCATTAAACCGTGTAGGAAGAGTTGCGCTTACAAGATTTTTAACATATAAATGTTAAAGTCCAATTATCTCCCATTGAAATTGTTGGTATGAAAAGATTTTCCTTCATACACATCTTCATATGGTGTACAATCATTGTGTAAACTTTTATTGATATTCATTTAACTGTGTAGGAGGAGTTGAGCTTAAGAGATTCATGACATGAAAATGTTAAAGTCTAATTATCTCCCCTTGAATTCGCCAGAACAGAAATATTTTTTTCACCATGCACATCTTCATATGGTGTACTATCATTGTGTAAAGTTTTATTGAAATCCATTACATGGTGTAGGAGGAGTTGCGCTTACAAGATTCATGGACAGACGGACGGACAGGGTGATTCCTATAAAAACCTTTCCTCCTTCTTTTGTTTATTAATAAGACATCAAACAGTCCATTTCCCCGGATTAAAGCTCTACACTTTAGTATTAACATAACCTTAAAACTTTCAAGATTTACTGGTTCTTCACCACTTATCTACATGACCTTTGACCTATTTAAATGTACTGACCTCAGCCTCTTTCTGTTGCAGTAGTTTATCTGTATCTGATACAGCATCCAAACACGTTGTAGAGTCTCGCTTTAATTTACTGAAACATTATCATAAAAGGTGTGGTTATAACAGTGTTCATTGTTTACAAAAATCGCTTTTGAAAAACACAACACTATGAAGAAATATTTATGAGTTTTTATACAGCGTCTTTAATATTACTTTCGAGATTAAATTGTTACCTTCAAATAAAAATACTGCAGACAAGGAATACAAGACTTAATCTATAAAGAAACCCTAAAATCAATATCTCTATTTTCACTTTAACACTACTAGAATAATGGACACAGATTTCTGTAATCTTTGAAACAGCTGATTAGCCTCCAAGGGATATAATAAATGACTGAGATGTATCCAAGGTGTAATTATATCATAGTTCAAACACCACATACTTGGTACAAAACCTTTTATATACTGACTTTGTCTTCCATGCAGGTATCCCAATACCATTTTAATCGTAAGTTTTTTTCTTAATTTATACAAAAACAAGGGCACCCCAAACGGTAATACTCCCATAACCATGTCATAAAGGGACCATATCTCTGTTGATAACAGAAGGATAACAGTGGATATCCAACTTGTCCCAATTTTCATGGCTATAAACCATGTCTTGAAGTTAAAATGGGTTCATAATTACTCAAGATATTGATCGAAAACTGTGTGCCCATATATCTGCCCACCCTTCAAAGTGAAAACATAATGTGTTCCGTCTTTCCACAAGCGTTCAAAAACAATTTTAGGACTTTAATGCAATTAGGGACCATATACAAACTTAATAACATGTAAACAGTCCTACACTAAAAGTCTTACAAACTAACCTTCTCTCGCGCTGAGATTTAGTCATCTCGGCCGCCAAGTGTTCAGCTCTGTAGTTCTCATAATGTACGTCTGATGTAATGTCCTTTAAATCTTGCATGTGTGTGCTAGAATACAAACAAACAAACTAATTAAATCACTGTGTGTGCTAGAAAAGAAACAAACAAACTCTTACTACATGTGTTTGCTAGAAAAGAAAAAAACAAACTCCAATTACATAAAGGATATACCATCAACAAGTACACAAGACCAAAATATTCCTGTGTGGTCTACATTAAACTAGAAATCTAAAAGTTGTCCACAATATACTTATAACGAGGGCACAGGGGCTAGACACAGACTTACATCACTAAACTAATTACTAGGACTGACCAAGGTCGACTCTATAGTCCCTGACTATATAACAAGGAACAAGGGACATAACACACACAGTCAATAAACATTGTCAAAAATGATCTATGTTATCAGTAAAAGAGTTCTTCATTAACTGTTGTCCCAGGTTCTATTATATATCTTAGTCTTTTTATAAATGATTAATTATAAGTTCCCTTGTTGGAACCGTAATGGTAAACTACTTTTATAAATGAAAAAATGGTTTTTCCCTAGAAAGTCTGTACGTAGACAAAATAACTGGTCCATGGAGATGTTCCTGATTAACTGTAGGTAGACAAAATAACTGGTCCATGGAGATGTTCCTGATTAACTATAGGTAGACAAAATAACTGGTCCATGGAGATGTTCCTGATTAACTATAGGTAGACAAAATAACTGGTCTGTGGAGATGTTCCTGATTAACTATAGGTAAACAAAATAACTGGTCTGTGGAGATGTTCTTGATTAACTATAGGTAGACAAAATAACTGGTCTATGGAGATGTTCCTGATTAACTATAGGTAGACAAAATAACTGGTACCTGGAGATGTTCCTGATTAACTATAGGTAGACAAAATAACTGGTCAATGGAGATGTTCCTGATTAACTATAATTGGCATGGCCTTATTGCATTGCCTATATAGCAAGGAGTTTTTAAATATAATAAATTTGAACAAATATCTTTTCTTAAATGTGTGATTGTATTCCATTGACTGTAATGACACAGATCACATCATTTATAAAACTTTTAAAAAGTCTCTAGTTCTGTGGGATATTCAAGTTATACATAAGCAAATCTTGGTCTTATCTACTTATTATGATATTTGTTATTAGATTAATGAGACGCACATTCAGGCTTTATGCATATATACACATACAACAGGTACATAATGGCTGTCTATAATACACAGACACAAACGCATCCTTAGAAATCAACAACAATGGAAGCTTATCATTTAGTCATGGTATAGGATTTCTCTTCCAAATTGATAACAAAGAAAATTTTGTAACAAAACAAATTATATCATCTTGAAAATTTTATTTTAAGTATTAATGTCTTTTACCCTTAAACCTCTAAATGTTATAGTCTTTACAAAATCAGTCTGTTTTACCGGTAATGCACCATGAATCGGTGAAAGAAGATGACATGCCAGCTTTATATCAATATCATATTCCCATAATGCTATTGTGAAATTTGTTTCACACAACAATTACACTGTAAAAGATAAATTAAATTTTTAATTTTCGACAAAAGAGAATAATCTTTGAAGGTTTATATTCAAAATTTGATATTCACTTTTTAACAACATGTCTTCAAAACTGATAAATATTGAAAGAAAAAAGAACAAGAGGCCCATCAGGCCTTAACGTCCATCTGGATTGGCATTTGTATACTTTTGACCCGAGGGTCACATCTTGAACAAACTTGGTTCTCCATTCCCTAGAGTTACTATGAACCAAAGCATTAGGCTCTAGGCCTTCTAGTTTATTAGAATATTTTTGAAATTTGATAACATTTTCCCCCTTTTGGACCCCAAAGTGGCGCCCCCTGGGTGCTGAGCCCCATCATTTGAACAAATCTGAACCCCTTTCCAAATAGGGATGATATCTACCAAGTTTGGATGAAATTGGTCCAATAATATTGGACAAGAAGTCAAAAAAGTGAAAAATTTCCATATTTGCTATAGTGTTGAGTTTTGACCCAAAAAAGCGAAACCTATTTTTTACCCAAGGGGTCATGTCTTGAACTAACTTGGTTCTCCATGCCCTAAAGTTGCTTCATACCAACACAGTAAGCTTTAGGCCTTCTTGTTTATTAGAAGATGATTTATGAAGTTTTGTCAAATACACCCCCCTAGAGGCCCAGCCCCATCATTTGAAAAAATCTGAATCCCCTTCCCCTATTGATACTTCCTACTAAGATTGGATGAAATAGGTTCAGTGGTTTAGGACAAGAAGATGAAAACGTGAAAAGCTAACATATTTGATATCTATTATATGTATGTAGTGTTAAGCTTTGACCCAAAAACGTGTAACCTATTTTTGACCCAAGGGTCACGCTTTAAACAAATTTAGTTCTCCATGCCCTAAAGTTACTACATAACAAAGCATAAGGCTCTAGGCCTTTTAGTTTATTAGGAGAAGATTTTTGAAATTTTGTCAAATTTTCTCCCTTTTGGACCCCATAGTGGCGTCCCCTAGGGGATGAGCCCTATCATATGAACAAATCTGAATCCCCTTCCCCCAAGGATGACATCTACTAAGTTTGGATGAAATTGGTCAAGCAATTTTGGACAAGAAGTCAAAAATGTGAAAAGTTTACATATTTGTTATAGTGTTGAACTTTGACCCAAAAAAGCATAATCTATTTTTGACCCTAGGATCACACCTTGAACAAACTTGGTTCTCCATACCCTAAAGTTGCTAGATACCAAAACATTAAGCTCTAGGCCTTCTAGTTTATTAGAAGAAGATTTTTGAATTTTTGTCAAATGTTCCCCCTTTTGGCCCACTAGTGGTGCCCCCTGGGGGCCCAGCCCCTTCATTTGAACAAATCTGAATCCCATTCCCCTAGGGATACTTCTTACCAAGTTTGGTTAAAAATGGTCCAGTGGTTCAGGAGAAGAAGTCGAAAATATGAAAAGTTAACGACGGACAGACG
>JAUMGZ010007847.1:0-10294 GCA_032359645.1 Pododesmus macrochisma | reverse complement strand
AGTATTTTGCACAAAGGGGCATAACTCCATCAAAAAAGGGCCGAAATCCCAAATTAAAATGCAGGTGCACAACTACAGAAGATACCTATCATTTATGCAAAGTTTGAATGAAATCCACCTGTTAGTTAAGGAGGAGTTGCGAAGACAAGTATCTGCGGACGACAGACAGACAGACAGAGTGATTCCAGTATTCCCCCCCTAACTTCGTTGCGGGGGTATAATAAACAGATTATTACTATAATAGATCTGATATTTACATACCAAAGACAGTGGAATAACCGTGATAACATTTCCTTTCTTCAGCACCATGTTTGTGGGAACAACAGTTGATGTGTCCAGCCGAGGTGTGAAAAGCTGTACATCTGCATCCTACAATGCAACAGTTTTCCACTATGTATTTTCATGTCATGGTTACATGAAATATAATGAACTAAAAGAAATTACTTAATATTGTAATTACAATACTAGGGTTTAGGTTCGTACTGTATGTCTTCAAAGATTTAATTATATACCTTTACAGAAGACACATTGTATTAATCATCTTGTCTGTTGCTTTATCCTTTTGTTATACTTAAATTTTAAGCATCATTGAAAATGTGATGCTATGAAATGAAAATAATTCATTCCTGTTGGTTAAAAAAACTATATTTGATGTTTTGAATAATGTATAACAATTTCTTTCATGCCAAAAGTAATCATTCTTTTATAAAGTTACTTATGGTAGAAATAAGACAAGTGTGTTTGGATATTATTATGTATCTTATTTGAAGTTAAATAAATTCTACCTGGATTTGTAGAATGGTTTTACCTGTATCTCTTCCCTTTGTCTTAAAACCTGTTGCTCCTGGAAAAATGTTGGAGATAATGCTTGTTCTGGTGCCTCTGGTTTAATATCTTCAGATATTGAGTCTGCATTGATTGTAATGTCATACAAATCTTGACAGGAGTTGTTTATCAAACTGTGATCCATGTTTGAGTTTCTTGGACAAGTAACATGAAAATGTGTAGAATGTAAAGACTGATTGTTAATGACATTACTGTCCCATGCTGCATCTTGATATCTGTTTGTTCTCTTCATTATCCTACTCTTGTCACTGCTATCAGCATTCACAGAGTGTGTTGTCTCCCTTATCCTACTCTTATCACTGCTATCACCATTCACAAAGTTTGTTGTCTCCCTTATCCTACCCTTATCACTGCTATCACCATTCACAAAGTGTGTTGTCTCCCTTATCCTACTCTTGTCACTGCTATTACCATTCACAAAGTGTGTTGTCTCCCTTATCCTACCCTTGTCACTGCTATCACCATTCACAAAGTGTGTTGTCTCCCTTATCCTACTCTTGTCACTGCTATCACCATTCACAAAGTTTGTTATCTCCCTTATCCTACTCTTGTCACTGCTATCAGCATTCACAATATTTGTTGGGAATGGTTCTTGTAGTTGACAATCAGTGATCTCTCCATCTTTGATATCAATTAATCCACATAAAACAGTAGACTTCAGTATGCCAATTCCTTTTTGTATATAGTAAGTAGCCACTACCATTACCATCTTTCCCTCTATAATTAGAATCTCTTTCCCACCTATAATCTTGAAGTCTAAATCCTCTGTGTTTTGATTCAACTTTTGTGGTTTGTTTTTCAAACTTCTGTAATGGTAGTTTACTGCAGGAAGACTTCTTCCATATCTACTTCGTTTTTTCCAACCTTCTTTCAATGGATATATATATGCACTCTGTAAAACAATAAAATACATGTAGACTTGACAACGTTAACTCTTTTATAAATATTTGTGATTCCAAGATATTGATACATGCTAATTAAATGCTATTACATACTGACTATGCAGGTCTTCATTGACAAAAGCAATAGCCTGGTGGCAGACTTATGTCCCTGCTTCATAGTTGCCAACTCTCCCTATTTTTCACACACAATGTTCACTTTTGACATCGGTATAATTCCTAAATCTTGCTTATCTACTTACTTTTACTTAGTGCATTGCACAGGACTGCTTAAATGAGACCGTTTGCACTACTATTTTGTCATATAGGGCATTGTAAATAGGTATTAAAGACATTTTAAGATTCTTCTACAGAAAATTTCAAAAAGTTGGCAAGTATGTTTATGTTCATGAGATCCAGGATTTTGACACAGAAAATATTTTGCAAAATTTTGCAGGGCACTGACGTTAAACTTATTAGTCAGTAATTACTTTTTAGACCCTTTCTTGAGAATTGAATTGGCTTTTGCTGTTTTCCTGATCTTCGGTACTTTTCCTTCATTTATTTTCCACATTTCTTGCTTCGACCAATAATTTTTGATGTATGTTATCAGGTCAAGGTGATTTGTTTGGTTTCACTTTATGTATTGCTTTATCAACCACATCCTCTATTATGTTGAGGTGGTCAAATGGTTTCTTGATACTTTATTAGATCAACCGTCTGAAGGCCGTCCAGGTTACGTTATAGACAGACAGTAGAAGGGCACTCTTTGTCAAAAACGAACAAAAATGGCCTATGTGTACGCTAGAAATATATATGAATATGTGGTAAAAGTGTCCGAATTTGGGTACGGTGACGTTAATATATACTTTGGAAATCTTTAATTTGCAAGTGTGCTTTATCAGCTGTTTATGAAGTTTCATTTGGGCATATCTATGTGTTAGGGCATTTCGAAAAAAATGTGTTGATGTAAACAGCTTGCGTCGAGTGCCTGTGATTTGGGAGTAGAAAAGAGAAGACTCGTGGTCTTATAAACAGAATTTAGGTTTACGTGAAAATGAAAAACTTAGGGCAGTAATCTGTTGAAACCCTTACAAATACTTCTTGGTCCTGTGGCCATTCTGCGTTTATTGTCAGGTCATACAAAATATTTTCCTCGCTGGAATCGTCCACGTCGCTGTCGGTGGTCGCCATCTTCCCGTCTTTTTTCGGCTGTCCTCTAGACTTATGCTACCTTTTACCACAAGTTCAATTTTTTCCGAAAGTATAACATAATCTTAAACCAAACAATCGATTATTTTTATTTTCAAAATATTAAGCTAATTACGACTTTTTGTTTCTAAATTAAAAATATATATTTTAATGAACCTTCTTTCAAACGATAAACAACATGAGGACAATTTATGAAAAAAATATTCGACAACAAATACTTCTACTTTCACTTTCATTTTGTCAGAATTTTTTAACACAAAAAGCAAGAAATAAATAAACATGCAAGAATCGTGCCCGTCAATGGAAAGTCTGATAGACAGAAAAGACAGACATGTACTGATTGGATGTACTGGCAGTGTGGCATCAGTTAAAATTCCAGTCTTAATTCAGGAATTAATGAATATTGATGATCAGGTAAAATAAATATACATTTAACCACCACTTACCATTGTCCTATAACATCAGACTCCGCGGTTTGTGTTTTGGATGGTCTCCGTCCATTCAAAATCAGACTCCGCGGTTTGTGTTTTGAATGGTCTCCGTCCATTCAAAAAACAAACTGTGGAGTCTGATGTTATAGGACTAACACTTCCAATGTAACATAAACCAGGGGTAGGTTGAAACAAAAACAGGGCTTACAAAGTGCTTAAAATGAGCGCTTAAATGTTTACAACACTAAAACTACACTTATTAACTAACGACCTATCGGGATAAAGTCAAAAAGTACCCTGACCAAAGCATACTTTAAAGTAAAAAAGTACCAACGAAAAAATAGCTACTGTGGAAGCTCTCCGGCAGCTTTTAAAATCGGACCTTCCTTGGGGCAAGTCCGATTTGAAAGCCGCCGGAGAGCTTCCACAGAAGCTACAACGAAAACCTATCCCAAATGAATTCACTGTCACGTGCCTAAAAACCTGAGTGAAAATGTACCTTGAATGTGAGTCAAAACGTACCAAAAAGTAAAAACAAAAAGAAGATTCTATGTATATAACAATTCAATTTTCATGTATTTTTCCAGACAAAATTTTACTGTCATCATTCGGGATATGTTAATGTGAATGAAGTGTGGGGATTTCAATTCAGCTTCTCGGATGTTATTTAATCTTCCATCCTTTCCACGGACAGATATAAAAAAATCTCTGGACTTTGAACAGTTTGAAAAAAAAATGTGTCCATGTATCAATACTTGTATCAATACTTGTATTAATACTTGTATTTATATTAAAGATATAAAAATACAAACATATGAATTGCATATGAAAAATTGTATTGTCATCATTTTGGATATTTGGGATATGTTTGATCAGATATATCGAATAATGTAAACAATTTGGCTCAAACATCCATTTTTATAGTATAACTAAAATAACTGGTGAAAACATTTTCTCTCTCCAAATTATGATTTACATGAAATAAATTTTCCAGATATTATATTTGAATAAGATATCTTTCAGATGTTGAATGTTTATGACTCATGTTTTCTTCTTTGTACATTGATCTATATTACAACACATTTTCTGCTGAGAATATATTTGTTAGTTGAACTGAGTTTAAAATGACGAAAATAAAATCAGTACTCTAATATGCCTACCTATAAAAACAACTTGAAATATAAGTACCGGCATATTGTTGACATTATATTTTGTTTCACCTTTTGTTTTAATTTACATGTTCGCTGTATTAAATTATATAAAAAAAACCTTAGAATGTAATACAGGATTCAAGAATTAATTGATACATTTGGCTAGATATTTTAAATATAATTAACTAAAATGCCCTGGTGATATAGATTACAAAATGTTCCTTGATGACTTCTAGTCTCATGCGGGAAGTGGGAAGGTTGAGGCCTCATTAACCTGTGTAACCACACCGCCTGGTTTCGTGCTTGGTAACCGTCCTAAGTCGGTCCACATGGATTACTAGTCTTGACGTTTGTTGTGATGTTGATTTAATTAATAACATTCCGGTGCTTCATTGTTTGACGCAGTTGTTATTTGTTTGTCAATATCTCTCGTTCTGTCGATCCTATTCATACTGTTTTTGATGAATGCATGTCTTTAAAGTATACAAATGAATGATTTACATTAAAATGTACGTGTTTAATGGAGTAAATAAATGCACTTCTTGTGCACACTCAAGAGAACAGTGTTCTGCGGCAAAGTTAAAATCAATCAAAAAAGTAAAGAGAGCTATACTATCAAAAAAGTATTGGTTACGTTTGACTTTGTTTTATTTGGGGTACTGAACTGGGGACGTTTTTAAATATGATTTATTAGATTGGATACGTTTTGAATAACTGGATCTTTGACTCCAGTACGGTTTGACTTTTTGGTACATTTTAAGACTGGGTATGTTTTGGTTAGGGTACGTTCTGGTCATAATCCAAGGTATCGGCCATGTTTTTAAGCAAGTAAAGCACATATGACAGTCACTTCGTAGCGCTTGAATCTAGCCTACTGTTGTATAGCGAGCACTTTAAAACGCTGCGAGATCTGCAATGCACCCCTGTATTTCACATATTTGAGATTTGACAATTGCATGTCATGCACACATCAAGTGCGAATAAAACCTTTTTATATTAATGCACTTATTCTACGTTTTGGATTCTTAAACTGACAAAGCATAATCCAAAAAATGAGATTATAAAAACTTGATTATATACTCATCCCTTTTTTATATAGTCAGTCAGTGATGTATACCTTCCATAGAAGTACTTCGATCACCAAGTCAGTATAGGTGGTTCTGAGGCATACATATTCAAAGGTCTGCCGTGTTGGGGTACACTATCCTGCTGTGTGCATCTAGCTTTCAGTGAAAAATAGGATGTAGTAAATCATTTTTAAATTCCTCTATCACTGTCTTTATGGCCCGGGTAATAAATTCACAAACTTATCTACACTTGAAAAACTCACTAGACAAACTAGCTAGTGTGAGTTTCTTTCAACTTTCTGCACACTTTTATAGATGGCTTTCTCAAAACTCAAGACTATTGGACAAATAAGCTTCAGGTCAGTATATTGAGATTGTTGCATATAGCGTGGTAGATGTTATCTAATTCAAGGTTTTAATATAATGATTATGCAATTGTGAAATGAATATGATTGCAAGCAGTGTGATGTTGTAATCCCTACAGATAAATTCCCATCAAGTATCAGTGTTGCTTCTGTCTCTGATAACCCTTTACAGGGACAGAAGCATGGTTAAAAATTTGGATTTGATTTTCATATCATAGATTTACATGAAGCTAACCCTAACCCTCACCCTAATGCATGTACATTTTAAAGCAGGAGAAACCAAGTGAGTACTTCCATTGAAATAAGAAATCCACAAATCACCCACGTTTTCAGGTAATATTGGAGAAGAACATTTAAATCACTTTAATTATATAACTTTTAAAATGTACAAATGCTTTAACATGATAATCTCTTTATTTCAGTTAGAAATCAAGGTTATCACTACAGAACATGCCCTATATTACTTTATTTCAGTTAGAAATCAAGTAATCACTATAGAACATGCCCTACATTTCTTTATTTCAGTTAGAAATCAAAGTTATCACTACAGAACATGCCCTACATTTCTTTATTTCAGTTAGAAATCAAGGTTATCACTACAGAACATGCCCTACATTTCTTTGATCACAAGTCTCTAAAGGTGCCATTACTACGGGATGAAAATGAATGGGAGGTTTGTATTTACCATAGAACCAGGTTTGTTGTACAGTATAACACCACATTTTAGTTAAAATCCAGCTTATCGATATAGAGCTTTCTGTCTTTAACTTTTGATAGGTTTATATACATGTATCTTTCTGAGCTTATTAATTTTTTTGCTTTCATTCACATTTCCAAGCATTATAAAATTTGTTTTTTTTGTCATTTGTTATTTGTATTTTCCAACTTTTTGATTCAGTTGCTTCTGATGAACACAGTATAAACTTAAGATATTAAGAGAAGCATGTGACATGTTTTTCCAACAGATCATTAAATAAGGATGATGCTGTCATATATTAACAATTTCAAAACAATTATTGATTGATTATACTGTCTGTATCTTCTAAGTCCTTGAGGGACACCTTATATTAAACACATCATATTAACTTTCTTTTTGACATCATACAATAAATAGACATGAGATAAGATTATAAAATTTTATTGAACAAAGTTTTTCGGTCAGGTCTGCACATGGCCTCATTTTTATTTTTGTCTTTTTGGGATTGTCTCATTGCTATGAACAATCCTTTGTACCTAATATGAACTGTAAGGAAGTTGTTGATAAATTTGCACCCTAATTGCACTGATTCATATACAAACTAGTTTTGATTAATTAATTATATCGAGATTAGATAATCATGTTATTGCTCTTCCATGTTTTTATGTCTTTTGCCTTTTTAATTTCATGTACCATCATTTTTGAAAGCAAATTAAATTGGACAAGAAACTGATCATTTGCTCTTTTGTGAATTCGTTTTAAACCAATTTTGAAGACAAGTTAACTTTGCCAAGATAAATATGTAAGTTGTTTCTAACATCACTTTAAAACTTTATTGCAAACATGAGAAAATGACACACGTTAATACTTTTACATGAATAAATTCTAAAGTTGCAAACTACATGTATTATATTTTTTTCTGTTTTTTTAGACTTGGAAGGAAATGAAGGATCCAGTTTTACACATAGAACTAAGAAGATGGGCTGACATTATGGTAGTGGCACCACTTGATGCCAATACATTGGCAAAAATGGCTAATGGGATCTGTGATAATCTCCTGGTACGGAAATGTTACACCATCTCACTTAATCAAGTGTACATTGTGATTTTGTATTTCACAAAACTAAACAAGCTTTAGCAATATTATCTTAATATCCCATAGTATTGAATCTATTCAAAATTGTACATCCTTTTCAAAATTTAGTAACAATATAGATTATGTCACTCATGCTATGTTAGGAAGAATGATGTCTGAATGACGGACTGATGACTTAAAGGAAAACACCAATAAATAACAATAAAAAAATGAAAATACAATTAATGTATATCACAATAATATTGAAAAATCAAATTTGCCATAAATTCATACATGGATTGCTGTGCATGCAGTTAAGATATTGGGGATTGTAAGTTTTAATATCTTATATTCCCAAGTTTATTTGACATCAAATTAACTGATAAAATTTATTTGTTTCCTAAACAGACTTGTGTTATTCGTGCATGGGACATGCATCGTCCTCTTCTCTTTGCTCCAGCAATGAACACATACATGTGGAACCACCCTCTTACAGGCAAGCAGATTGATGTACTTAAAGGATTTGGTTATAAAGAAATTGCCTGTATACAGAAGAAGTTGGCATGCGGGGATACTGGTTTGTATATAGATATATTATTTATCCCTGACATAAGACTTATGATGCTCTTGTCACGATTGTCATTATAAGTAAGTTGCAGTATTGTAGATGTAAATTTGTAATGTTACATGTATGTAAGGTATTGATTGTACCAGTTGTTTAAAAATATGTGTAATGCGTAAATTTGGTATGAAAACACTGATTCTATGCCAAAGAATCTGTTCAAATGTTGTTTGTTCCCAGAAAGATGAATATCATACTTGCCAACTTTTTGAAATTTTCATGGGGGAGAAAATGCATAGCAAAATCTTAAAATGTGTTTAATATCTTTATACAATGCCCTATATGACAAAACAGTAGTGCAAACTGCATCATTTTAGCAGTTCTGTGCAATACATTAAGTTAAAGCAAGTTGATAAGCAAGGTTAAGGATTTATACTGATGTCAAAAGTGAAAATTGTGTGTGAAAAATAGGGAGACTCCCTCCTTAATAGCGAGAGTTGGCAACTATGGAATATAGATATGTGCCCCTTTGTTGACAATTTCCTGGTAATAAATAATATAAACATTTAATATTCATATGATTTGAACTTTTAGTGTTTTATGTTCAAATGTATATTAGTAACTTCCCCTTTATTTTCATTATTTGAATAATATAAGTTGTGAACATGGAAATCAGCCGAAAGAAAGACCATATTTAATCACACATCTAATTACTGCTAAATAAAATATTATCATTGTTGCATTAAATGTACAGTAGAATAAACAAATATATTGAGAATTCACAGTTTAACAAAGATTTTTATTTTCTTATATTAGGTTATGGAGCCATGGCAGAAGTCTCAACAATTGTGTCAAATGTTATTGATACATTAAAACAAGGACCATCAGTAACGTGACAATGAAGCCATACTAGTGACATGTAATTACAAGACACATTTGATGATAGATTATCATTGGTGCATGATCATTCAATGTTACATATCCTAACCTTAAATCCAAGACTACAACATAATGAGAATACTGTTGTGTGGTGTTCGAAAAATAGGATGTGTTTTTATTGGATCCTTCACCATGTTATAAAGAATCTGACAATATTGACCATTGGTCACATTAACTTTTCTTCGGCTCACATTCAATCATCAATAACCTTGTACATCACCTTGTGTTATTTCAGTTCAATGTGAATTTAAGTGTTTGGTGTCATAATGAGATATAGTTCTTACATTTCATTGACCTGCTTAAGAAACATTTCAATTATATTTATGTGATACACAAATTGTTTAAAGTCACATCAATGTAACATACATTGCATATAAAGCTTCACTTAAGATTAATGAAGTTTTGACTGATTTGATCACATATCTAATGTTGCTAGATATTTTTTCACAGTGTACAAGAATTATATAAAGGTTTTGCAGGTTTCGATGCAATTAATAATATGATAACTTTTTTGGAAGAAAATTTGACTAATTTAGTTTAATTTTTTTCCTTATTTACATGTCTTACCATGTATATCAGAGTTGCATATTACAAACCAAACGTTACATGTACAAAATACATATACGTAATGTAGCAACATTGTATGTATTACACATGACACAATGATTGCAAACTTATATATCTCTCAGTAACACAGGGACCTGTCCTGTAAGTTATTATATTGTTACAGAGATGTCTCAGTCTTTGGCATAACAGCGGTAATAGTTTTTTTAGAGGGTTTAAACATCTTAGTTACTTAGAATTGAAACTTAAAAAATAAGAAAAATGACAAAAAATGAGAGAAATAGAGGCATAAACAACAGACACAGGATTTAAAGCAACATTTACAGAATAGGAAAAGAAGCATAATCAGAAAAAGGATCCAAAGCAATAGGTACAGATTAGGAAAATAAGCAATAGCAGATAAAGGGTTAATAGCAATCTGTACAGGCTAGACAAATACGCAAGGGCAGTCAGGAGCTAAAGAAATGGGTATAGAATTAAACTGAATGACCCAGTCATTATCTTCCA
>JAUMGZ010007825.1:0-10295 GCA_032359645.1 Pododesmus macrochisma | reverse complement strand
TGATGAAAAGGGAAGAATCATAAGTAATAAATATCCCCAATATATCAAATATATTCAAAGTTGAAAGTTGACAATACTTTCAGTTTCAACAAAAAAACACATAATTATATAGCTTGTAAGGCAGAATCACAAAAATCTTTAAAAAAAATCACTCGCTTTTTTGGAGATTTACTAAAAGCAATTTCAGGCTTGGAAAAACTGCATAAAGAATTAAAAAAAGATATCATTAGAACTTCTATCCTCAGAATGTATGCAATGAACTAACATTTGAAAGACATACTGCATTATAACCTTCACAGCTATTAAAGAATGTTATAGTTGATTAAACTATGATTAAAATTACTATATAGCTGTATAGCTATGACTTTGCAATGATTGACAGAACTAAGTCTAAAAAATGTTAACTAATTCCAACAATCATGCAATATATTCTTTTCAGCTTTCGCCTCCAAAAACACACATATAGAGTCAATCAATAGAAATATCTACAAAATGATAACAACAATTTTAAAAACAACTTCTTTTATGTGAAAACACAGACAGTGAAAAAATAACCGTTAAAGAAACTGATATCACTTATTGACGTACATGGACTAAGTATTATAGATTGTTTTGCACTGTGTCAACTTGGACATGCCATTCTTATCAAACTTCCATTGTCTATAAGTATGATAAAGTTACTAAATATATAATATACAAGTTCATCCATGCAGAAGACCCTATACGGTACTGTAATCTTTATATCTTGCATGTTGTAAACCAGTGTTCTGACAAATTAAAGAAAATATCTTTTCCATGTATGTGTCTTTTTCACAGAATGTCATCAAGTTTAATGGCTTATTAAAATATTAAGCCACAGTTGTGACAATAAATTACAGCTGTCTGTATTGAGATTGATTTTAGGTTAAAGTAATTTTTAAAGACAAAGTTAGAATAATACATATATATATGGATTTAATATATATGCTTTTGTGAAGCATTTCCTTTCAGAAAAAAACTCAAAAAGAATTTTGTTTGTTTTATTGGGGTTTAATACTCCTTCAACTTATGTTTAGGTCATATGGAGACAGTATCTGCTTGTGGCAGTGCGCAATGATGGCGACTTTATAGTACTGTCTCACTGAAATATCAAGACGCAGACACATAGACATGATACTTCTCTCAGCCACATTATATAACTAGTTGATCCTTCTCCTATCCAGAATTGCTGACAGCGTACCAGAAAGTGAGGAGATTACCTAACTTTAATGTCTTATGTTTGAAACGGCTGGGAATCAAACCCTAACCTACCTGATGGCCAATTTGAGCAGTTTAAAGGTATACAAAGTTTCAATTTGACACTGAGCTCTTTCCGTGATGTACATGTATTGGGTTTATGAAGTGATTAAACATTGGTAAAACTTCTGCATATTTATTATGGAGCTAAATGTTGTTCAACCTGTTAAAACAGCTACCGAAAAAGTCTTTTTTGCTAATTTTGGCCAATTTCATTGACACCCCCCCCCCTTAAGGATTTATAATACTTAAACACATTCCTTAAGTAAAACATGATCATGATTAGTATACCATCCTATTTTGCTGAACATAATTGGGGTTTTTGGTATTTTAAAACCAAAACTGATGTTTATTAATGCATCAGAAATTCTGTGTGGCAGATAATTTTCTAAAATACTGAAATAGAAACTGAGAATTTGTTAAAATTTTGAAGCTGGCAATTTTAACTACCGTAGCTAACATACTTTTTACCATATTCACATGCCACAAGTGTTAAAATGTTATGACCTTATACTAGAACATGATAAATGTCCTGTGTATAATTTTTGTTGTGTTATTTTACTGCTGTAGACTTGGATATGTTCGCTGAGTCATTTTGCTGTTCAGGTAGACCAAGAAATGTTTATGAAGCACTGTATAGAGTACTAAAAGTCTCAATGCAGGTTTGCATACTATGTACACCAAAAAACAGAATAAAAATTATATTTATGGATTAACCTACAACCAGACAGTCTAATAAATCAATGACTATAAAAACTCCTAAAAATATTTACAACTTTTCTGATAAGAAAAACGACAAGTCATCGCAAGGTAAATCATGACTTTTTTATGTTCCAATTGAAATTCTTAGAACAATGAAATCTTTGTTGAGAAAAGTCCAGCTGTATGACGACACCCTAAAAACGACAATATTTCAACTTTATCATGTACAGTTAATCTGGTTATCCTTTACCTGATGCAAAGTTCACAAAAACAATATCTATAAAAAGGAATAACTAATACACTGTCAGGTCAAAGAGAACCAACTGTATCACATTTTTCACCTGAGATTTTTTCACCCAAGATCCTTTTTTGAAGATGACATAATCTAACACATTGGGCATAAATAGCCTGATTTTAGTATGCATTTTGGCATGAACTAACATAGCTCTGTCAGAAATATGCTATATATCTCCAGAAACCCTCAAACTATGTAAACAGAAGTGAACGGAAAGCCAGACTGCACTAAAACCACCATAAAGTCGACACAGGATTGCATAATAAATTTGAATGTAAACATTATACATGTTCGTAGGATATGTTGTTAAACTATAAAACATGTCGTTTGACAGTATATTTATGTGTATTGCATACTACAATGATGTATCTGAATATACAGGTAAGACTAGTAATCCAGGTAAAGACAGTATTAGGTATATATATACAGTCAATGACATATTTTATGTACACAAAGGTGTGCATTTCATGACAAATTATAACAATTTCAAGCATTTGTAATTCATATTCTATTCAATAATACTTATGATATGTGACACACCACCTTCAGCACAAGTATCCGTATACTAGGTATCATTACACTATGTGAAAAAACATGGTAGATATGCTCTGGAAATTAATATTCAATTATGTAGGTCAATGTAGAGATCACTGTGACCTACTTATGCTATGTGACACATCACCTTCAGCGCAAGTATCCATAAACTAAGTATCATAACACTATGTGAAAAAACATGGTAGATATGCAATGGAAACCAATATTCAATAATGCAGGTCAAAGGTCGATGTAGAGGTCATCTGTGACCTACTTATGATATATGGCACACTGCCTTCAGCACAAGTACCCATATACCAAGTCTCATTAAACTTTGTTAAAAAACATGGTATATATGCTCCCGAAACCAATATTCAATCATGTAGGTCAAAGGTCAAGGCAGAGATCACAGTGACCTTCTTATGGTACGCGACATACTGATTTCCAGACAAGTACCCATACACTAAGTTTCATTACAATATGTGAAAAAACATGGGAGATCTGCTCCGGGAACTGTTCAGACAACCAATATTCAATAATGTAGGTTAAAGGTCAAGGTAGAGGTTACAGTGACCTACTTATAAAACGTGACACACTGCATTCCACACAAGTACCATTATACTAAGTTTCATTACAATATGTGAAAAAACATTGTAGATATGCTCCTGAAGCCAATATTCAATAATGTAGGTCAAAGGTCAAGGTATAGGTTGCAGTGACCTATTTATTGTACGGGACACAAGGCTTTCTACACAAATACCCTTCTACTAAGTTTCATTACAATACATAAAGAAACATGGGAGACATGCTCCTGAAACTGTTTGGACAACCAATATTCAATAATGTGGGTCAAAGGTCAAGGCAGAGGTCACAGTGACCTACTTATAAAATGTGACACACCACCTTCCACACAAGTACCCTTATACTAAGTTTCATTACAATATTTCAAAAAACATGGGAGATATCATATAAACAGACACTGGTTACAACATATCGAGTTAATTTCAAGTGATCATGTCATAATCAAAAGACAATTCACACACAAAGAAACTTGACAGTAACATGTCCTGACAATATATACTTACATTTTAAGGCTGAGAAATGTATTTCCAATTCAAAATATGACCTAAGCGTTGAGATCCCAATATGACATTATATCAAACTATTTATTATACATGTGCCAAGCAGTCTATATGGTAATAAAATGTTTGTCTTTTAATACCAAGACAAGCCGAGATTACGCAGTGTACTAAAATTCATCAATGAATGGTTCACAGAGCTGTCAGTCAATGCTAAGTTAATAATCTACACACAATAATAACATCTTGATATACTACCATGTATAAGCCAATAATGCCACACTACATTCAATCAGCTGGGTCTTTATAGTTATACTGATGCACAGTGAAGATGACCAAGTGTTCTGTGTATATATACCTTACAAATCTACCGTGGTGTTAGCATGTGTTGTTAATTACTTCAGATGGCATAAAATGTACACAAGCTTTTAACAATCTCAAAATTGAACAGGAAACTTGAATAAATTTGTTACTGTATGCTTTCAAAAAGTTGAAAGATTAAGAAATAAAAGTTACTGCGATATCACATAAAATATGATCCAACGACAACACAATATGATTTAATGAAGTAGATTTTATGAAATATCTACATTAAGCAAGACATTGAAAGTTGGAAGTATATTGTACTGTTTTATTTATAAACAGCACAGAATAATGCACATGAAATAACTAAATCCTGTTTTTTCAAAAAAAAGTTCATTAATTGGTCCTGCTTTTAGAGCGGGGTAAAAGGAAACAGGGCTCAATTTAGACTATAGAATTCAGGAGCCAAATTGCTCCTTTGGTAAAAAATTTGGGAGCCATTTTTAAATTTTAGGCACCATTTTGAAACTTGTATATTTTTTACCATTAAGTACTGTATAACTGATGAAGTGTAATGAATGAATACTTGGTAACAGTTGAGTAAGATGTGTTCACAATTGACTTACTGATTATAAAAACAAGCAAAGACTTAATGTGCTGTCGATATTTTTATTATACACATTTAAGGAATTTATTCGGTACCGGAATATTTCTATTGAAGTTTGACCACAAATAATGTGCCCCCCAACTGTTTTTTTTTGTGTTTGACTAACGATTCCCTTTTGAAAGTTTTACATCCGGTACACACAAAGTCTGTTGCGCATCCTGCAAACACAGTGCAAAACATTCATCCATTCCTAAAACGCAGCCACGAGAACTATTGAAGCCATTTACATGAAAACTATTGATACGTTTTATTTGATTAAGTAACCTTAAGTTTTTGTTTTTTGACTTGCGGTGGTTCATCGCCGTCATCCTCAACGATGTCAACACTGTTCAGTACACAGTCTGTTGATGAGTCGATGGTTTGGAGCTGTGATTTTGCTTCTAGTCGTCACCATTTTTGATACACTGACGTCACGGTGCAAAAACTTAGTCCTTATGGCGACTTTATAGTGCTGTCTCACTGAAATATCATGCGGCAGACACATTGATAGGATACTTCACTCATTCACATAATTATCCTGACACCGAGCCAACCAGTCCTCCTCCTCCTACCCAGTATTGCTGGGCGCTTGGCAGGGAGCGAGAAGACTGCCAAATTTTCAAGTCTTAGGTTTTGACCTGACCTGGATTTGATCCCGCAACCCCGATCCAATCTGGAGTCAATCATATTTTTCTGTCTCTGTTTCATTTGGCACCCACAAAAGAATATCCATATGTCCAGCACAGATGACTTCATAAGCACTATCCTTTTAAGTAATAAGTTTAAAGCAATGCAATAGTTAGTTACCATTACATTATGTTTCACTGTGACCATTGTAATATTTCCCCATCTCTAGACGGGAGTCACAAATTGTTATCAAAATTACTTCAGCTTGTACAGGTAAGTTGAGGAAACAATTATTCCTTTAGCTCAATTGGTACACTAGCATGTGGTCCCAATTAAACCTCAGACGGGTAAGCTGTATTTATTCAGCCTCAGTGACATTTATAACACTAATATTAATACAACTGTATAATAATCAAATGCAGATTGAAATTAAAGTACCTACCTTTGATTTTGTTAAATACTCTTCAATTTTAAATTTCAAGACACCACTAGCTACCACTGGTAAGTCTGAGGAACAACATGGATGTTTGAATCCTTGCAATCAGGCGTCAGCAATGTGAGAGATCTATGCAAGTGCTGAATGAAAACAACTCACATGAAATTGATTTCTGCCTCGTACAACATAAACAAAGTGAAGCGGACATATTCTATTTAAAGAAATTAACATTAACTCCCCCAAGTCTCAGACAGGCAGAGAAAAGGCTTTTGTCAACAATGTCTAGTACTGTTTGTGAATAATTTTAAATAATAAAGTTTGATTTCATTTCAAATGTGGGTCAGGATTTTTAAATTGCTTGTTGAGTATAGATTACATGGCAGTTTGTGCACAGCAACAGGTAAACATTCACAGGTAAATTGATGTCAAAGCTTTGTAGGGATCTGTAGGGGTCAAACCTTGCCTCGATATTACCTGCCCTCTGTGCTAAATATAGCTTATGTCAAAGTTCAAGAATTACTATCAACAAGACTATTATGTAGACTGGATTTAAATGATGTTGAAAGTCTTCATAATAATTGTAACTTTCTTGCAATCTTTTTCTTCCTGAAGTGCATTTTAAATACAGTTTCAAATATTTGAAATTTTACAAATTACACAGAATCATAAACATATACCGTACATAAGGAAAACACTAAAAACATAGCTTACAAATCACACAGATGCAATATCTATATAACAGAATGCATAATTAAACTAATAAAATTACCAGCAATTATCAGAGTGAGTCCTACTCACAGTGTCAACATGAATCATTTAGCTTACCTGTAAATATCAGAGTGAGTTCTATTCATACAATGTCAACATGAATCATGAAACTTATATGTTAATATCAGAGTGAGTTCTACTCATACAATGTCAACATGAATCATTAAACTTACATGTAAATGTCAGAGCGAGTTCTATTCATACAATGTCAACATGACACATAAGCTTACCTGTTAATATCAGAGTTCCACTCATACAGTTTAATCACGAACTTTAATTATTGTGGTTCCAATACCATGAATATCTAACAAAAAAGAAAATAGCAGGATCACAATGGTTTATATATAACACAGAATACATCAATGCATGAAAGACTTATTACCCATGTCAAGCATCAATTTTGAGTTTGGCAGGACCACCAAAAGCTGGTTTGAGACTATACAATTTGTCAAAGTTATAGTCTTTATGGTTGTGTTGTATATTGTTTAAATCAAATCATAGCCAGGGTCAATTTTCAATTGAGTTTTAAGTTTTCTTGTCAATTGGCAATACAGACCTGTAATAACTTTGCTCTTAAAAAAAACCAGGACTCAAATAATGCTTAAATCAAAGCAGCAGTGCATGTGTTGTATGGACATATATATCATAATTAAATGCCAACTAAAACCACAATTGATATTGGAATATTTAGCCTTATCCAGCTTTGCCTTTCAGGCTCTGTACATATCACTTATGAGCATTAGTGATTAGTTAAATTGACAATGTATTTCTTTGGATTGATTTTATACTTCTCTTCCTTTATATTTATAAGTTGGATTTGAAATAAGCTTTTTCCCCATTTTACAATAACTAAAATTGATATAAAAATACGAACAACTCTTTGTGAATTCTGACTCATGATAGCAATTGAATGTTACCGTACCTGTAAAGGCACCAGCTCTTTATGTTTTGTGTGAAAACAGAAGAAATAATCAAACTTCAGACTGCATGCACATTTGCACTGTTTATTGCAACTTGTACTAAGGTAAAGCAGAGTAGTGCCCCCTTTCACATACAGAAGAGTTATCTCCCATTATCCAAAAATCAGTATTAAAGAACTTTTTCTTGATCAACAGATTTTCAAGCAGCAAAGTTCTATGTTTTTCCTATAGCGTATCTATGAGGATTCAAAATGTATAACAAGCTAATTAATAATGTACGGCAGTCAATTGGACCACACTTAGCAATTTCCGCGAAATAACCTTGGAGGCAAGTAGTAGATATCTTGACACTATTTTCAATGATCACATGACATAAACAAAGATGTGTTTAAAGCCTCTTTCTTTCTACGTGTATTTGTTTATATATATTTGATCGTTTTGGTTAACAATTTTCATTATTTTCTTTTCGATAATATGTTTATTTTAATTCATAAGTTTGCTGCACGTGAATGACAATTACATACTCCCGATCTACATTGTGCCTCATTACTTCAAACCTTTCCACTAAACTGCTCCAATCATACCACACTCTACTATTTTCCAGCATGCGACAGATAAGGGCGAAGTGATCCGATTGGATAGGCAGTTTGACCATATGCTGGTACATATATATACAGATATCTCAAAGATGTAAAATAGAGAAGTTTGCCTATTGCTTTGTGTTTGATAATAAATTTGCCATAAAGTCTGCATAGGGCCATCAAGATAAAGAAGGAGATGTAGGGCAAATGAATTATGGAAAACAACATTCAAAAATACCATGAGGGGAATTATATTTATATACAAAGAGATTGAAGAATATTTAAATAATTCTAAATTTGTAGAAAAAGTAGAAAAAGAAGTAGAAAGACCTCATGATTGACAAGAACTTTTTTGAAATCTCCTAACTTAACACTCATCAGTACACAAAATTTCTGTAAGAGCTGTATATGTTTGAAACATTTAAATTTGTTCCATATTTACATGCTTATCTTACCTTGGGCTGTATAATGATCAAAGGATCAAAGGAATCTTTGCTTGTTACAGTTTTGGATAAAAAAAATTCAACCACCTGGCCGGGGTCCGCAGGGAAAACTCTAGCTTAGAAATACCGTGGGAGACAAATCTCATTTGACCAAAAGCTTGGGATTTTCTAGTAAATCAATGACATTTTTCACCAAACTTGGAATTGAGGCCTCTGCCGATCATGTTTTTTGTCAGTGGTGTCATCATTTGTAAGGTTATTTTCCTCCTTTTGATCGCTGTCAGACTGCAAAGTTGAATCGGTTTGAATCCGTCAGTGCATTTTTTTTAAATATTTAATTATTTGTTGATCTCCCGGTGTCATATGGTATTTAAATCCCATGGAAGATTGACCCCATGTCAATTTTTCATCATGGTAAAAACGTAGATTGTTTTCTTTACGCAGTGCACAGCTCAAAGGGTCATTTTAACACCTACTGATTTTAACCTCGAAAGGGTTTTCAGACGAGACCCAAAAAACCTTGTGAAAAATTACTATAAATAGTGAACCTTTACTTGTTGGTATACCCATCAGGACATTACAAACCAAAGACATGTAGGCCTACTGTACCTGTATCCAGTATCTTTTTGCTTTATTCTGCGAAACCACAGGCGCTAGCCAAGGTTCAGTCAAAAAAGTTGTTACAGTGGTGTTAAACCCCATTTCAACAAATCACCAAAAGGTACCGTACGACCGTAGTCTGTACAGACTTTACAGTCAAAGACATTGTGTTCAAGTACTGCAAGAACATGCACTCGGGCATGTCGAGAGAAAAATGTGTTGATGTAAACAACCTGCGTAGAGTGCCTGTGTTACATTGTAACTTACAAGGAAGTTAAACGATCCACAGGGGCACGTTACAATAATTTCGTGTCATTAAATAGCCATCTTCGAAGGGCCATCCACACTAACATTACCATGGTAAATCTTAGTGGAGATGGCCATTCGTAGATGGCTATGTTAGTGTGGATAGCCCTTCGAAGATGGCTATTTAATGACATGAAATTATTGTAACGTGCCCCTGTGCCCCGTCCGTGGTGAGTATTTGCTTTTGCTTTCTCATTACCATACACTGTATCTAAACCTTTGATACTTTCACAACTGTATTTTTCTCACCAACCTATCGCCTACTTATGGCCCACGTGTCTTTACCGGAACTTCTTTTGTTCCATGAACAAAGAAAGATAACTCTTAATTAACTGGTTTAACCACACCATGTGAATGAGATGTTAATTTACTTTTTCAGAGCTTTCAAAATAAAGTAGACCGGTCGACGTATGTATCATTCAAAAGCATTGAAGTTCAGCTTGAAATACGTGTACTGGGTTGTTCCTGGTAATTATATTTGTTTTTAAAACTAATTATGTAGATGTACAAACTTTAGATTTTCTCTGCACGTCTTGAACCCTTTTTGAACTTGAAAAAACTCACTTGAAGTGTGCAAAACAAAACACGCGCCAATTGTCAAAATTTTGAACATGTTTTAGTTCTCAGAACTGTCTATAATGTCATTGTACCCAAATTGGAACACTTTTACCACATGTTCATATATACTTCTATCGTACACAATTTCATAGGCAATTTTTGTTTATTTTTGACAAAGAGTGCCCTTCTTTTGTTGTTTTGTCTAAGTTGTATTATTAAATA
>JAUMGZ010007814.1:0-10295 GCA_032359645.1 Pododesmus macrochisma | reverse complement strand
TGTCATTAATAGACGCAAGTGATATGAATAATATCTATAGCCCGGCAATTATCAAATAAAAACGTTTGTACGACAATGCGCTGTAATGGCGTTATTTGTCAGAACCATGTACATGTATGCGGTAACCCGATGGTTAGAGCGTTCACGTTCGCTTCGTTTTCGGTAGATACGGGTTCGACCCCCGAACGTGTCAAACATAAGACGTTAGATTTAGGTAACTGTCTCTCTCAATTCTAAGTGCTCAGCATCTCTGGGTAGCAGAAGGGTTGGTTGGCTTAGTGTCAGGATAATGTGACCAAGTTGAAGTGTCATATCAATGTGTCTGCGGCGCGATATTTCAGTGAGACAGCACTATAAAATCGCCATTAGTGCGCACTGCCACAAACAGACAACGTCCCACTATGACCTAAACACGTGTTAAAGGGACATGACCCGCCCCCCGAAAAACCCCAAACAAACCAAATTTATATATTATTAGCTGCGGCAACCGTATTTCAATTTGGCTTTAAAATTTGAACAGTTGGGCACCATAGCTCATTTTGACCTCCCCGAAAAAGCCCATCCCCCAACAAACAAATTTCATGTATTATTAGCTGCGGGAACCGTATCTCATGTTGACCTTAAACTTTGAAGTTTGGCACCTTAGCTCATTTTGACCTTAACATTTGGTGGACAATTTTTCAAATTTTAAGGCCAAAATGAGCTACGGTGCCAACAGATTGTCGCGATAGCGTTCATTTTTATAGTTTTGCTATATCAGTTTTTCATGAATCAAATAGGTGATGGTCCTGGTATTATAAAACACTTGATGTGTACAAACTTTTACAATTTTAATGAATTTTGATAGTGCAGAAAAATCAAACGTAGCGGTACATGGCGATTATTACGGCACTCCTACTTTCACTTACAACCTATACTGAGATAGTTTTGTATATACAGTAAATATAAAATCAAAATACAAATTATAACCACATGAAACAAACCAAGACAAGAACCGACAGTGGACACCTTAACCATTATTAAGATTTGATTTTGGTTAAAGCATTGAAAGTTCCTGGTTTGTTTAAACAAGGTCGTTACATACTAACACCCACATTACAAGACAATCACAGAGAGGTATTTCTAAAGTTCTCTCAATTATTTTGATGTTTAGTGTATCGAATACAACACTTTGAAGCAACAACAATGTTCACTATATCGTCAAGAACGCCAGAAATGAGACCAATTAGATGAGTTGTACTTTTAAATGATAGATCAATTACATTGGTAGTATTTCACGAGTCCTTTTACTTAATCAAATATTAGCTAAACATTAATAATCAATATTGTATACGATTCATATATATATATAGCACCGTCTACCACAAACAATCGGGATCTAAAGTTAAAGGAAGATTTCTCGCTTCTCTAAATTTGAAATATTTGATTAGGTTTGTTTGCAGTTGAGGTGTATGCTCATCCATATAACAATTAAAAACACAGGTATATACGTCCATAGCACTCGACAGACACGTACAGCTTGTTAATTTGTTGGATCTATCATTGATATGATCGATCGTACAGAAACTTTAAATTTGTGATTTCGTTACAAAAAAGTTATAATTTGTTTAAATGTTTCTTAAGTAGACCCGAGGTCACGACATAAGTGTGTGAGAAGAGGACGGCTTGTCTAAGTGCTAGTTCGCTCTCTCAAAAATTCTTTTATTATGTATTCGTTGACAATCAAGAAACGATGTACTGTTCAGGAATGACTATGTCTACTTTTTACTGGAAAATGTTTAATTACCAATACTAGATTCATAACAAGAATGAAGTGAGATTAACTATATGAAGTAAAGAGTATGCTCGAGATTACATGTGTAAAGTGAAAGTAGAATATAGACAAGCGGTAATCTGTAACAAAAATGGACTAACTTGCACTGTAGTTAAGAAGTGTACACAATTGATCATAAGGTTTTTACAAGTAGAACTAGTTTAATTCAACAAGATGGGGCGACCGAAGCAGGGCGAGGATATATTTGTGAATGGGATGTACGAGGTGAATCTAACAGCCCTGCTACAAGGGGCACTGCTCGGTAAATGGCAGGTAATACATCAATTCTCATTGTTGATTCATCTATTGTTACTAAAACACAGAGTAATAGATGGGTTTAGAAAAATAACATATTCGTTTTATTATTTTCTTAAAAGATGGCACTAATATTCCCTTATTTTTCAGAACGGACAATCACTTTTCAATATCTATAATTATGAATACATTTCAAAAATATTAATTTCTTTGTCGTCACGAAACCATTATGATGTCGTAGTATAATTTGTTCCGTTATTGTTTTGGTGTTTTTTGTTTTTTGTTTTTTTTTTTTTCATATTAGCAATTCAACATTTTTTCATCCAGAATCGTGTTATTTTTTTCTTAAAAACCAAGAAATTAATTCTTGGCAATATAAAATCTATTTTTGTGTGAAAAACTAATTCCTTGATATAGAAATTTGACGCAAATAGCAAACCGGTATCAGCATTTATTGCCTTCAAACCACCATTGTATTAAGAAGCATTAGAACTCAACAGTAAAGCATTCACACGGGGAGGTATGGATAACTTGCCTTCGGGACACCTGATGTTGTTTCTTGCACAATATGAAATTCTACGATGTTCAGAAGTATAATTCAAGTATCTAGAGGCTAAAACATGTTTTATAATTTTAGAGTATAATTTTTACTTATGTGATAGGCTGAACTATGACTGACCTCCCGTTATGTTAATGTAAGCACAGTGGACAATGCACTTACTATTACGCCACGAGTGTCATGTAATCTGTCACCCTTCCCATATACATGTAAAATATATAATATCTTAAGATAATGTTTGCATACATATCAACAACACGTTCTTCAACTCAAGAAATCAAGAAGACATTTATATTTAACATGTTTAGACTGTTTGTTTTAGAATACACATCCAAAGAGGTCTATATTTATTTATAGAGAATAATATTTTCTTTTATATTTAATTATAAGGAATGGAGATTGATTTTGATTTTTGATAACTCATTGACCTACAGTACGTTGTATCTCCTTACGATGTATTCTTTAATGTAATTCTATAAACATGATTACTTTTAGGTAACTCTATAAACATTATTACTCTTATGTAATTCTATAAACATGATTACTCTTATGTAATTCTATAAACATGATTACTTTTATGTAATTCTATAAATATGATTACTGTTATGTAATTCTATAAACATGATTACTGTTATGTAATGCTATGAACATGATTACTGTTATGTAATTCTATAAACATGATTACTATTATGTAATGCTATGAACATGATTACTATTATGTAATTCTATAAACATTATTACTGTTATGTAATTCTATAAACATGATTACTATTATGTAATTCTATAAACATTATTACTATTATGTAATTCTATAAACATGATTACTATTATGTAATTCTATAAACATTATTACTGTTATGTAATTCTATAAACATTATTACTGTTATGTAATTCTATAAACATTATTACTATAATGTAATTCTATAAACATGATAACTGTTATGTAATTCTAGAAACATGATTACTGTTATGTAATTCTATAAACATGATTACTATTATGTAATTATACAAACATGATAACTATTATGTAATTCTATAAACATGATTACTATAATGTAATTCTACAAACATGATAACTCTAATGTGATTCTATAAATATAATTATTTTTATGTAATTCTATAAACATGATTACTATTATATTATTTTATAAACATGATTACTATTATGTAATTCATTAAACATGATGAATATCATGTAATTCTATAAACATGATTACTATTATATTATTCTATAAACATGATGAATGTCGTGTAATTCTATCAACATGATTACTATTATGTAATTCTACAAACATGATTACTATTATGTAAGTCTATAAACATGATTATTATTATGTAATTCTATAAACATGATAACTATTATGTAATTCTATAAACATGATTACTTCCATGTAATTCTATAAACATGATTACTATTATGTAATTCTACAAACATGATTACTATTATGTAATTCTATAAACATGATTACCATTATGTAATTTTATAAACATGATTACTATTATGTAATGCTATAAACATGATTACTATTATGTAATGCTATAAACATGATCAATATTATGTAATGCTATCAACATGATTGTTATTATGTAATTCTATAAACATGATAACTATTATATAATGCTATTAACATGATTACTAGTATGTAATTCTATAAATATGATTACTATTATGTAATGCTATAAACATGATTACTATTATGTAATTCTATAAATATGATAAAGGGGAATGTTCACCATTCTCATATGCTAGAGGCCAGGCAAAGATCTGCACGTCCTTCGGAGGGGACGCTAAGCTGGCGATCCCGTGTACAGTGATTTTTAACCCCCTGGCACGATAAAGATCCCCATGTAAATTTCGACAAGAGTAGGCGGTAACGCCGTTGCATGGGCTCAACCTTTTTTCTGAACTATCTCTATTACTTTCATTTCCCGTTCCTGTCGCCGCTTCTTTTCCTGTCTTATCTTTTGGTTTTTCTCCTTTGGTCTTTTGTCACAATATCGGTGAAATATTCTAAACGTGACGTTAAACCCTAATATAATAATAATAATAATAAACTAAAGTCAATGAACAATAACTGTACAATTACTTTATGTCTGTATTTATATATATATATATATACTGAGGTTTTATCATTTATGACGATAAAGAGCTGTTTATTCACTCCAGTTTCATGTCTCGTTTAAAAGGGATGTTCTTGTGTCATTGCAATAATCCACGTACGCACACATACGCGCATACACACGCGCGTGCGTGTCACTGATTTCGTGGTTTTTTGTCACTTAGACTATGGTTTTGGTACATACTATTCAACGTCCGATTATTTCAGTTGCATATTCTTAACCTATTGGTAAAATGCGGATGGTTAGTACTGTCGTTATAATATAAAATAGAAAGAAATTATATAGCAATGTGTACAATCAAACACTCGTGATCTAAGGATCATTTAAAAGAAAAAATTGTCTTTGTTTTATGAATCCTCTTTTTTTAATAGGTATTTTTGTAGTTATAATCCGACACTAGAGACTAGAAACGGATAAAGAATATTTTGTTTTAACAATAATAATGCAACATGCTTCTATAAGATTTATTAGTCTGACCTAATATAAGTTATTTATGCAAAGTTTGCCTTTGTTCAAGCATAACAGTTACACATTTACAACAATATTTATGTTAATTTTCAATTAAATTGTCTTTCTAGTGCATCATCACTGTCATTAACAATGAACACCATTCATTGTTAACCAACACTTACACAGAACACGTTACTTGTCATGTACATGTCGAGACCTTTGTTTTATCATCATTCCAGCGAGCCTTTGAAATATCCTCTATTATGAATGCTTCTCTGTTTCACATTCTTCTCCCTTCATTGTTTTTTTTATGTTGTAGGCTAAAGTTAAACCATTCCTACGATTCAAGCGACTCGCTCGACTTATAATTACATGTGCCCGACTATGTAAGGAGAGTCAAGAAAGGTGATATATATATGTACAATTATGTCTTCTCTTTTAATGTTTTTTTAACAAATGTATGACAGGAAAATCATTAACAAATATGTATGTAATTATACTTCAGTACTATTCAAACACACCTTTTAAATAAATGATATTTAAAATATGCTTGTCAAAAGAAGACGATTTTATCGAAAACGCTAACGTCATTCACAAACAAAAGTTTAAACCTATAACCAGTATCTTAAAACACAACCATGTCTTTCTTCTCAAACTAGTTCACATTTATATAAAAGGAAATATTCACTACAAAGATATGTGTATAAAGTGCGTGTGAAATATATATTGAAACTTTTGTTCTTTCATTCAAAACCAATTGGATATAAACAACACAACGTGATAATTGTTTTTACTTTCCAACTGCAATAATATACACATTCAATTATCGTCGACACGAAGTACAAGTGACGGGAAGACAATATATACTATTCCTCTCATTCGTATTTCATTCATGTGGTTAACATGAGCGTAACGCATTACATTTCAATGTTAGAAGGGATTACGTTTTGTTCGTGTTTCACGGTGAAGTTAATATAGTCAAAAAGGTTCAGAAACTATAACAAGTTGTATAAGCTTAGGAATAAGTGTCTAAAATAGTTATAAAAAGTGAAATGAAAAAAATTTAGAAAATATTACCAAACAGAATAAACCTCTGGGAAGATCCCTTACAGTCTCAATAACAGTCCGAGTGAGAGTATTGACGTTTCTTTGCGGATCACATGCAATGGCAAGGTTATGTAATTAAATATACAGTAGTATGACGGTACATGTCTCATTTTAAAAGTTGTTATGTAGACTTGCAAAGTCCTGTGTTAAAGCCATTTGACACTGTTCTCAGTTCATTTAAAAAAAAAAGTTTGGGTTGGCCTAATGCAAGGCGAACTTTCTTTCCTTTTTCATTTCATCTTAATTTTGTATAGACCATGAGAACTATTTTATTCGTATAAATGGTACCACAGATTATTAGATTGGTGAATATAAAGCTTTTATTTTTGATGTGTACCACTGACTTGCTGCTTTTCAGAGAAAACGGCTGAAAGTTTTCAATGTTTATTAAATTATTTATAAGTTTACAATTGCAGTTGCGTAACTTCGATGACTGAATTTGTAAAAAAAACCTATTCGCAGCGTGCGCAAAATACGATATATGTATGCTAATTAGATTGTGATGGGCACTTTTTCTTTTAAAAATATATTATTTTGTAAGAACATATATATATGGAAACCAACATAAAACAACAAATAGAATATGCATGGATTTATATTAGCCCATGAACCATATTAACGTTCAAGCGTAGCATATTGTATGTATATTGGTGTCCAAAGTAATAAATATTTTGTTATTTTAGCGTCCATGCGTCTAAAGGGGAATACCTGTCCGTTATACAGGTATCTCAAGACTTTACACAGCTCGATAGAGGAGGCTTATTCTTTGACCCTAGTGAATACAAAGCCAATAAACAGGTGAGTACAACTGGTACACGCATTACTAAAATATACTTAGATTACACTTCAAGGAGATTTAAATGAAATATAGATTGTTCTTTCTTTATAAATATCACAATCAATATATTGACCAACCATCTGAAAATCAATAATTATTTATTTTAGTTACCTGTTTCCAAATATGGCTTTTAAAATTTGTTACATTTTCCACAAAGGAAACGCTTTTTACGGTTTTGTATTTGAACATATTTTGTTTTATTCGAAATTTCTTTTTATGGTTGAATCTGATTTTCTATTAATGATGTGACCTTTTTGTTGGAATAATGTATTTTTTGTTTTCTTCCACTGATTTATTATTTTTGTTTGTCATTGGTTTTTAAAATGGTAATCTACAACTATGAACTTATATGCGGATATTGTTATTGTTGTTTTTGGTTTGTTTTTTGAATGTTTGCTATTTTTTTTCAAAAATATAAATATTAAAGGATCGAGTTCCTGCAGACGCACGCAGAATTCTTCAATGTGATCAGAGAGAAAGGAAAGATAAAGACATAAATTACGTAAGATTTAAAACTATTGATTTGTTTGTGTTTTTCATTGGCATTTTGTAATCATATTGAGACCATGAAACAAGTCCCAAATTTGAAAAAAAGATATTATTCAAAAAGCATAAACTCATTGGAAAATAAAACGAAAACACACACAAAATGGGAAATATGACTTCTAACGGAGGATTATCTATATTTAACATATCATCAAGGAACCAATATATCCTATTTAAAGTTTTGATGCGATCTTATTTATTCTTTGAAGTTAAGCCATAACACATTACTTTCATAAAAACAAGAACAAATCAACAATCAATGGTGCACACTTGGTTTTTGTGAAAAACCAATCACCTGTTTATAAATTTTGTATATTTATCCTACAGTACACCTGACTGTTTATATTTTCATAGATATTTCTTGCATGGTCTCTTCGCTTATTGTCCGAAGTTACCGAACGCAGACCAAAATGGCCACCAGGAGCCTGATCGACTGAAACCTTATCGACTTCTTCTCTTCCTTTTTGGGTTTTCTTTAAAATGCTTTTATTTTCCTTTTAAAAATTTGTGTCAGGCTTTGCAAAACACAATACAATATTCCTGGCATGTTCTCTGGTTGACCTATACCTTTCCAGTTTCTACTCAGGATGGCTGGCCTGTTTCTGTTTCATGAAAATCTTGACAGATGTTCGTTGCATGAAACAGACACAGATATTTATTCTCACAAATTGTTGTATAACAGTACAGAGATGCAAAGCTCACAAAGTTAAAAATCTTTGCGCACAAATGTATCTGTTAAAGGGTGTACATATATATATTAATGTCAATTGTTTTGTATACAGTGTATTGATTTATGTAAATTATCGTAACTAAGCTAGTTACAAGATATTACCATGTTTTCAATGTTGATGTATCCAGGTGAACGTTAAGGGCCATGATTTGTATATATATATATATATATATATATAATGATGCATTGCAACAATGGGATCAGGCATATATAGATCTTCCTAATGTTTGATGGTGTTCTTCTTCTTAGCTGGGAACCCCATTCTCTATTTATTACATTTTCTTTAATAATAACAAAAAATAGAATCTGACAAATGTTAAGAATTTATTAATTTCAGTTTAAGTTTGAAATCAGGAATCACTGTTTTAATACCAAGGTTTATCAGGTTCTCTCACTCCCCCTCTCTCTCTCTTGCTGGCATTCTCCAAAAAGTTTTTGCTTGCTAGATCTAAGAGTAAATATCTTTCGTCGGTATTTATTAATCCTTACACAATAGTTTTATTTCATTTACACGTTAAATAACATACACTTGCCTCAACAGCTACAGATTGTACTGAAGGGAATAAAAGCATTTGCAGAATACCCTAGGAAGATGCAGAAGCGACTATGCCAAGTTGGATGGTATGAGGCGTAAGTATGAATTATCTATGATTAATTTTAAAATCTACCTTGTAGTACATACCCTTGCAGTGCATACACTTGCAGTACATACCCTTGGAGTGCATACCCTTGCAGTGCAAACACTTGCAGTACATACCCTTGGAGTGCATACCCTTGCAGTCCATACCCTTGCAGTGCATACACTTGCAGTACATACCCTTGCAGTGCATAACCTTGCAGTGCATACACTTGCAGTACATACTCTTGCAGTACATACCCTTGCAGTGCATAACCTTGCAGTGCATACACTTGCAGTACATACCCTTGCAGTACATAACCTTGCAGTGCATACACTTGCAGTACATACCCTTACAGTGCATACACTTGCAGTACATACCCTTGCAGTGCATACCCTTACAGTACATACCCTTGCAGTGCATACATTTGCAGTACATACCCTTGCAGTGCATACCACATAAAAACCACAAATTCAAATTGCTTGTATTTATACTATACAAGAATGTTTCGAAGGTACATGAACATTGCTAATATTGAAAATTATACGTATTAATGGTTCCTTTTTATAACCTATTATTTGTTTTTGTATCCGTCCCCACGTTTTCTGTAGTTTGCCTTTGTCAATGGACGTGTGAATAGTACAGTGGTAATCTGATTAAAACCGATCTTACTTGGTCCCGTTTATTTATATGTCGCAGATTGGTACTGGAGTTTTGATTATTTTCATTTCACATGTACATTTCAAAACTCAAAGTGTATACTATCTTTAGCATTACACCCACATTTTTTCGACAAAGGAATGGTGCAATTATATCATTTATGGACCAGCCATTGTCAAATCTTAAAATGCGCTAGCTATCTCTTTATTGAAAAAAAGTTGAATGGAACGCGCACATAAATCAATTTAAAAATTGAGAACCATCTATCAAAAGTTATTTCTTTTTTTTGAATTGAATTGTACTTTGAACATTTAGACAGTTAACTGTTTGTTGACAGTGCATCATCTATAAACATAAAGACATGGCAGACTATATGTAAACTTCCGTGGCATTTTTGAAGTCGTAGTGATAAATTACATACACGGATAATTGATGTGCTGTAATAAATATAATATAGAGAAAGACGGTTTGTATTAAGGGCTTATTGTCCGATCAACAGCTAAGGTCATTTACGGACGTGCAAGTTTTACTGGTGAAGGAAACCGGAGTACCCGGAGTAAACCACCGACCTACGGCAAGTCACTGGCAACTTTCTCACA
>JAUMGZ010007803.1:0-10296 GCA_032359645.1 Pododesmus macrochisma | reverse complement strand
TTGATGTTTACTATTACATATAACATTGTATCAACTTTTCTACTTCTCAACAATATTTGAGCATTCAATGGGAACCATTCAAGGTGAATGTAAATTCATGTTTGTTCAACAAATAAGGCTTGGGATCCAGAGGGCGCCACATGCACAATCGAAAAGGGGGAAATTGGCGAAATTTAATATCTTTAACTTAATCAAGTTACGTGCGAACAAAATTAGTGTCCTGTGCGTACAATGTATTTGATGTGTGCGTAGAGTATATGTGATGTGTACGTATAGTATATGTGATGTGTGCGTATAGTATCTACGATGCGTGAGTAGTATCTCTGCTGTGTTCGTAGAGTATATGTGCTGTGTGCGTAGAGTATCTGCGATGTGTGAGTAGAGTTATGTGTTATGTAAGTAGAGTATATTTGTTGTGTGAGTAGAATACATGTGATATGTGTGTATAATATATATGTTGTGTGTGTATAATATATGTGTTGTGTGCCTAGAGTATGCATATTGTGTACGTAGAATATTGGTGCTGTGTGCGTAGAATAATTGCGAAGTATGAGTAGATTATATGTTATGTGTATGTAGATTTTATGTGTTGTATGCGTAAAGTACATGTGCTGTGTGAGTCGAGTACCTGCAATGTGCATGAGTAAAGTGTATGTGCTGTGTGCGAAAAGTATATGTGCTGTGAGCGTATAGTATATGTGCTGTGTGCGCAAAGTATATGTGTTGTGTGCGTAAAGTATATGTGTTGTGTGCGTAGAGTTTATGTACTGTGTGAGTAGAGTATATGCGAAGTGTGTATGAAGTATATGTGTTGTGTGCGTAGAGTATAAGTGCTGTGTGCGTAGAGTGTATGTGTTGTGTGCGTAGAGTATATGTGATGTGCGTAAAATATCTGCGACGTGTGAGTATAGTTTATATGTTGTGTGTGAAAAGTATCTTCGATGTGTGAATAGAGGTTTTGTGCTGTATGAGTAGAGTATTTGTGATTTGTGAATGGATATTCTGAGCTGTGCAAGTAGAGTATATGCGATGTGTGTGCAAAATATATGTGTTGTGTGCGTATAACATATGCGTTGTTTGAGTAGAGTACATGCTATAAATGTGTATAGTATATATGCTGCGTGTGTAGAGTACATGTGCTATTTGAGAAGAGTGTATGTGATGTGTGAGTATAATTTATGTACTGTGTGAGTAGAGTATATGTGCTGAGTGAGTACAATATATGGGTTGTGTGAGTAGAATATATGTAAGTGTGTATATAATACATGTAAGTATGTAAATAATATGTGTGTTGTTTGCGTAGAGTATGTATGTTTTGTACGTATAATACATGTGTTGTGTGCGTAGAATGTATGCGATGTGTGAGTGGAGTATATGTGTTGTGTGCATACAATTTATATGATGTATATGTATATTATATGGGCTGTGTGCGTAACGTTTATGTGCTGTGTGAGTAGAATATAAAATTATGTACTGTGTGAGTAAAGAATAAGTGCTGTGTGCGTAGAGTTTCTGTGCTGTGTGTGAAGAATATATGTGTTGTGTGCATATAGTTTCTGTGATATAATATGTGTACTGTGTGCATTTATTATATGTGCTGTTGGAGTAGAGTATATGTGCTGTGTGAGTAGAGAATCTGCGATGTGTTAGTAGAGTATCTGCGATGTGAGAGTAGAGAATATGTGTTGTGTGAGTATAGTATCTGCGATGTGTGCGTTTAGTATACATGATGTGTGCGTTGAGTATATGTGCTGTGTGAGTAGAGTATCTGCGATGTGTGAATAGAGGTTGCTGTGGGAGTAGAGTTTCTGCGATGTGTGAGTAGAGTATCTGCGATGTTAGTGTAAAGTATCTGTGCTGGTTGCGTAGAGGATATGTGCGGTGTGCGTAGATTGTATGTGGTGTGCTGTTTAAGTAGAGACAATGCGATGTGTGAGTATAGCGTATGCGCTGTTTGTTTAAAGTATATGTGCTGTGACAGTTAGTATATGTGCTGTGTGCGTAGAATTTATGTGCTGTATGGGTAGAATTTGTTTGCTGTGTGCGTAGAGTCTATGTTGTGTGTGCGTAAGGTATATATGCTGTGTGAGTTACTATATGCGAGGTGTGTGTAGAGTTTATGTACTGTATGAGTAGAGTATATGAGATGTGTGTAGAGTATATGTGTTGTGTGCATAGAGTATATGTTTGTGTGCGTTGAGTATCGGTGCTGTGTGCGTAGAGTATATGTGTTGTGTGCGTATAAAATATGCACTGTGTGCGTAGAATATCTGCTATGTGTGATTATTGTATATTTGTTGTGTGCATAGAGTATATATGCCGTGTCAGTAAAGAAACTGCGATGTGTGAATAGAGGTTTTCTACTGTGTGCATATTTCATATGTGCTGTGTGCTTAGAGTATTGGTGTTATGTGCGTGTAGTATATGTGCTGTGTGCGTAGAGTATATATGCTGTGTGAGTAGAGAATCTGCGATGTGTGAGAAGATGTTTTGTGCTTTGTGAGTAGAGTTCCTTCGATATGTGAGTAGAGTATATGTGATGTGTGAATAGAGAATCTGAGCTGTGCGAGTAGAGTATATGCGATGTGTGTGAAGAGTATATGTGTTGTGTGAGTAGAATATATGAAACATGTGCGTAGAGTATATATGCTGTGTGTGTAAAATATTTGTGTTGTGTGAGTAGAGTTTATGTTATGAGTGTGCAAAGTAGCTTTGCTGTGTGCGTATAGTACATGTGCTGTATGCGTAGAGTGCATGTGCTGTTTGAGTAGAATATATGTGATGTGTGAGTATAATATATGTACTGTGTGAGTAAACAATATGTGCTGAGTGAGTAGAATATATGTACTGTGTGCGTAAAATATATGTATTGTGTGCGTAAAGTATATGTGCTGTGTGCGTAAAGTATGTGTTTTGTGTACGTAAAGTATATGTGCTGTGTGCATAGAGTATATGTGCTGTGTGAGTAGAGTATCTGCGATGTGTGAATATAGGTTCTGTGTTGTGTGCGTAAAGTATCTGCGATATGTGAGTAGAGTTTCTGCGATATGTGAATAGAGAATCTGAGCTGTGCTAGTAGAGTATATGCGATGTGTGTGTAGAGTTTATATGTTGAGTGAGTAGAATATATGTAATATGTGCGTACAGTATCTGCGTTGTGTACGTATAATACATGTTCTGTGTGAGTAGAGTATATGAGATGAGTGTGTAGAGTAGCTGTGATGTGTGCGTATAGTATATGTGCTCTGTGCGTAGAGTACATGTGTTGTTTGAGTAGAACATATGTGCTGTGTGAGTAGAATATATGTACAGTATAAGTGATGTGTGATTTCAGTAGAGTTACATGTTTTATGAGTACAGTATAAGTTTTGTGAGAATACAGTATAAGTGATGTGAGTACTGCATAAGTGCCGTGTGAGTCCTGAATAAGTGTTATGTGTGTACTGTATCAGTGTTATGTGAGTACAGTATTAGTATTGTTTGGGTACATTATAAGTGATGTGTGATTATAGTAGAGTGTACATGTTTTATGAGTACAGTATAAGTATTGCGTGAGTACAGTATAAGTGCTGTGTGAGTAGAGTATAAATGCTGTGTGTGCACTGTATAAGTGTTATTTAAGTACAGTATAAGTATTGTTTAGGTACTGTATAAGTGATGTGTAGGTACAGTATAAGTGGTATGTGAGTACTGTATAAATGATGTTCGATTGCAGTATAAGTGTTGTGTGAGTATATTAAAATAAAAGTATTGTGTGAGAACTGTGTAAGTGTTGTGTGAGTACCGTATAAATGATGTATGAGTACTGTATAACTAGTATGTGAGTACAGTTAAAATGATGTTCGATTGTAGTATAAGGGTTGTGTGAGTACTGTATGAATGTTGTGTGAGTACTGATTTAGTGTTATGTGAGTATTGTATGAGTATTATGTGCGTACAGTATGAGTATTATGTGCGTAAAGTATAAGTATTGTGTGATTACAGTATAAGTGTTGTGTGAGTAAGAATTAGTGTTATGTGTGTACTGTTTAAGTGTTGTTTGAGTAGAGTATAAAGGCTGCGTGTGCACTGTATAAATGTTATTTAAGTACAGTATAAGTATATTTTGGGTACTGTATAAGTACAACAAATGTGAAGAAACAATAAAATCAAATAGATACATCTTCATCTAGAAGTCAAAATTGATAAATGATTGTTTTTAAGATGTGTATATGTATGAACTGAACAACAATAACGACATATCTCATTGTATTTTTCTAAATTAACGTATAAAACTGTAAACGTACAACTTGTCTGTAAGAAAGAATGGAAGTGCGTACTAAGTCTACAAAACCTAGTGTTACTGTATTTTCATTCACCCCATAAATGATTACTCGCTATCACACTGTCGCCATGCATGCGCACAATCAAATATTTTTATAATAATTATGTCATATCATGTTGATATTATTGTATATAAATAATCCTCTCAGTTTGTAAGCGTGTGTTAGTAAGTAGGTATACCCGTGAGCATGCACGTTGTCGCTCGAGCGCATGTTTGATTTTGGACCGACTAGTGCGCCACTTGGAGCGCCGGGATAGTCCCGACCACTTGTTTGTGTACTCTCGGTCCTGCTATCAGATATGCGCTCATATTGTAGTACTGCACGTGCATGATTGAATAACGTATATTCATATGTATACATATTTAGCATGTGCGCATGCGTGCGTGTGTATGTGCACGTATGAACGTGTGTGTTTTGTATGAGCGCATGAGTGTTGTAATTTTCATAACTTATTTGTAATTTTTGTTTTGTGTTTGTTCTACATGAATCTCTAATGATGGAGGAAATAAAGAGTATTCATTCATGTGTATCAGAAAATGCTAACTCAATCGCGAGCACCTGGTTTCGCTTCTAGTTTTTAAATAGAAGTTCGTGATGTTTCCCTATTTTAGTTAATAATTATATTTTTTTCTTTATTTGGTGTGCTTCAAATGTCCATGGAGTTACTGCTTTTGAATGTCGTCTTCGTTTTCCATATTAACTACTTTATGATTTAAATAAGACCACATTAAATCAAACCAACAAAGCCAAAACTGGGTGAGGCGTTAAAAATCTCAATATGATATACGGACTGAAAAGGGGTGGATGTATACGTTGGTTAACGAGGCTGATGACAAAATGTAATTATCATCAAATTTAATGGAATAAAAGGATACAGCAAATAGTCTAGTAGTCTGATACACACGGAACATCAAAACAGAACTCTTAAAATGATTTTTATTGGACGAAAAATATATCCAATTAGATTTAATCAAAATTTACGATATGAAAGAAGAGCAAGGTAGTGAAGCCGTTTCTACAGCATTTACATGTGTTCATATTAATTTCTAAATAATGACGTGTGTATATTCACGCATGTCCGGAAACACGCACATCTCATCGTACATAATTAAACACCAGATTATTTTCTGTTTAACATACTTCTTATTGCACTCACATTTTGGTCGTTTTCTTTTGTTTTTGTTTAATTGTTTCAATGGCGTCCGTTACGTCAAAAAACACGTGGTCTTTTGGAAATGTGTCGAAGAAATCTGCAGCTTTTAATGTTTTAATTGTACCCTGGGAGCATCTTGTTAGCAGAACTGTCGTGTTTATCTCTGAAAACTCTCTCACTATTTGTTGCAACATGTTGACACCGGCCATGTCAATGTGCGAGATTCTTTGGAAATCAAGTAGCAGATGCTCCAGAAGGTCTGGAGACTTTACACTTGATTTAACTGTGGAAGGTATCGCTGAAACTTCTATTTTCATGACAGGGTTGTCCACGCCGTTAACAGCTATTTCAGTATCAGTTTCCATTTTAGTATTTTTTGATAATTTTCGTTTTGCCTTAATTGGATTCTTTACTTTGTCATAAATCTGTGTTTTAAAGCGTTCGGTGTTTACGAAATATAAAGGGGCTTGAAACTGGAATATTTGAACACAAGGCAGCTCGTGCATGTTAGCCCTTAAACGAATATCCATATATAAATCTTCAGATTCTGACACTCCAAGGAGCTGTCCCGAGCTAACCTGATGCCGGATTATTACCAAAAAGATTGAAATCACAATTCCTGTAATAATTCCGTAACTAAGATCAACAAAAACAGAGACGCCACACGTAGTTACCCATATAAGGAAGTCATACTTATTTACGCGCCAATACCTCGGAAGATCGCGGAACTGTAGCAATATGTCTTTGATTGCAATAAGAATCATTGAGGCGAGGACACATTCGGGTAGGGATTCGAATAGTTGTCCGATCCACATGATAACAAGGAACATAAAAATGGTCGTAGGGACAGCATTTAGCGTAGTCCTTGAACCAAGCGAGCTTAACAACATTGTTCGAGGTGGCGCGGTGGCTGATGGGAAACAAAAGAAGAAGGAAGAAGCAGCATTGCTAACACCATATGCTATCAGTTCCTGGTTATCATCAATAGATGTTGAGTGAATCTTGGCTGTTAACTTAGCCATTGTGATCGACAGCGTCAATGACAGAACCGCCATGATGACGCAATCGCTGATGATGCGACCGGCTAAAGAAACATCGGGCACTTGTGGGAGTGGCAAACCAGAGGGCACCGTACCAACAATTTTCACATCAAAATTAGAACTGAAGTTCGAGAAGTGTGAAATTGCTGTCGATATCACAACTACAAATAAGTCTATAGGAATAGGTATTTTCATCTTCGACTTAAATCTTTCGTTGATCCCGACTTTAACACCAATCAAAACTGCCATACATATCACAGATATGATGATTTCAGACACATTTGAACGATGAATGTTGGAGAAAAGATCGATATAGAATTTTATAAGTTTCCCTGGTCCTGTGTGTGAGGTACCAGCGATTCCGAGTATTTTTGGAAGCTGACTTGATAAGATGTGAATGGCTGCAGCTTCAGTAAAACCCCCCACAAACGATACAGACATATAATTCGTCATGAATCCCAGGCGAAAAATCCCAAGTCCACTTATAAGTAAACCTACTAGTAGTGATGACGTCATAGCTGCTCCAACTTTTACAGCTAATATCTCAGTTTCGCGATTGACTTTCGGTAGAGTATCATTAAAACCACTGAGTACAGAAGCCTCCGCCTGCGAACTCATTGAATGGTTCATATACACATCAGGGTGTTGTGATAAGTAGAATTCCGCTTCACGACTGACAACACCTTCAGTGAGTAAAGCCATCAATGCCATTGTGCCAATCGATATATGAGGTGATGTTCCCAGCAACATGTAAAATAAAACGGGGTAAAACGAGGAATATAGACCATATATGGGTCTTAACCCCGAGAGTACTCCAAACCCGAGACCTAAAGGGAGATGCATGAAACTAACAGTAAGACCAGAGAGGAAATCTCCTAATAGATACTTCCTTGGTTTATAACGCTTGATAAAGTTTATTATCGGAACATATTTTATCAATAAGTTTCCAGCACGTTTCTTTGAGCACGCGCAATGCTCTTTCACAGCGCGTGTTAAGTTGAATTTTTGTGAGTCTGCTTTGGGATATGTCTTTTCCAGTGTCTCGAGTGTGTGTATGTTGCGTTTAATTGATAATGGTTCCATTTTATCGTTGCCAAGTTTGTTAGCATCCATTTCTAAAATAAAGAAAGTAGGCATAATCAACAAGACTTCATGTTACGTTGTTGGAAAACATAATAGTTCGCAGAGTTATACCATGCAAAATGCACACAATAACAATCGACCTTTTCTCATCAACTAAGCAAAATGGTAACAATACGTTAAAGTTTATCAACATATCAAATTGCGTCCGCCAGCTCAGCGTCAACTCCACTACCTTTGGCTGGTCATGGAATGTACATCAACTATGGTGAACTCTTATCATCAGAGTTGGGTTTGTCTAACACCCCCTAAAACACACACACACACACACACACACACTCAAACACACACGTAGAAAGACCGACAGAAACAGGAACACAGAGAACAAGGAACAGAGATAACAGCATGCAGAAAATAACAAAAGAAAATGCCGAACATTGACCCGGGTTTTCATAACTTCTTATATATTGCAACATAACATTGTTTATATACGTTTCATATCATACATAGAATAGCAGTGCATGATTTGAGTATAGAATAAATAACGCTTACGAAGAAACAATAAAAAAAAACCCACTAAATTTGAAAACTTATCTTCTTACCCCAATGGATCAAGCAGTGTGTTTATGTTCTTCTTCCGTATTGCCTTGAGTTTATTCTTCAGTAAACACAACCTATTACTTCCTCCCGGGATTCGTATCAACATGACAATACTACTCTATATTGCGATGTCAGACTTTCATTTTGTGAATATTTAGATTGTGAACGTCATGGTACACCAGATGATGTTAAAGTGTTCCGCCGTGGGAAATATTACATGTACTTATGTATATTTTTGTAAGTTAGTGATCGTATGTACCCAAATCTGCTTAATTTGATCGTCTGCTGGCAGTTTTTAGTGCACCTGACACGCATGATAAATATCAAACATTTGAAAGGTTAAAATATATGTAAATATACTTTAAAAGTTAAAATTCTTACTACATGGTGCATCCATTATTGCAGAAGTGAAAGATAGTCCATTTCGCTGATTGATTTAAAAAAAAATATTCCATAGACTAAATTAAAAGTATCCGTGGGCGAGTGCTATCTGCTGCCAACAATGCCGTTAACGACGTTAACACACTCTCGTCTTCCCAACACGAAAATCATTCTACGATGGCTTATTAAGGACATCCATTTTTTAATCTAATTCGATATAACGAGATGCTTTTTTATTCTGTACTTACAAAAAGTAATTTCGTTATGACTAGACAAACAATAGGAATGGCATAATTTGTATGGCTGGACTTACTAGTTAGACATGTAGTAATTGGAGATACACCAAATGACAGGACAGAAAGGGAGGTAATAATAGGAGAAAATAGTAGGGGTTTAACCCACAGCAATAGAGATGACATTACAATATCATTAAGTATAATCACATTTATTTGATATAGGGTGTGGAGAAATGTTGATAGTACCATGGTCGTAACTAGGATATCAGAACGACCGAGGCAAACCCCGTATTCTTAAAAATAATATACTATTAATATCTGATATCTAGCGCTTGCACCGGCTGCCTCATAGGTAGTTACGACCATGGATACTAGTATTATGAACTAGAAATGTAAACTGAAACAGGACGAAATTTGAATAAATATAAGTAACCAAAAAACAACCATCTCCGGTCTTTGACAGTGTTCAGTATATCACATACTGTCGTTAGATTTCCTGTAACCAGTTGCACTATCACTCCGACTTCTCTGCGATCACCACGGTAGTAGTAAAACATCATTATATGATAGGTTTTCATCATTATATGATAGGCTTTCATCATTATATTATAGGCTTTCATCATTATATTATAGGCTTTAATCATAACATGATAGGCTTTCATCATTATATTATCGGCTTGCATCATTATATTATAGGCTTTCATTATTATATTACAGGCTTTCATCATTATATTATAGGATTTCATCATTATATGATAGGCTGTCATCATTATATTATAGGCTTTCATCATTGTATGATAGGCTTTCATCATTATATTATAGGCTTTCATCATTATAGGATAGGCTTTCATCGATATATTATAGGCTTTCATCATTATATGATAGGCTTTCATTATTATATGATAGGCTTTCATCATTATATTGTAGGCTTTCATCATTATATTATAGGCTTTCATCATTGTATGATAGGCTTTCATCATTATATTATAGGTTTTCATCATTATATTATAGGCTTTCATTATTATAAGATAGGCTTTCATTATTATATTATTGGCTTTCATCATTATATTATAGGCTTTCATCATTATAGTATAGGCTTTCATCATTACATGATTGTCGTCGTCCTGGTTGTGGTTTATTCGTATTTGTTGTTGTGTTTTGTTTTTTCTTCGCTGTTGATGATGTTGATGTTGTTGCAAACCTGACACAACCTGCCAATATATCAGTGCTTTTGACATTCATTTGTTTTTCCTTTTGTAGATAGGAAGACTTAAAGAGCTTCCGAATAGAATAAGTTCCTAAATAAACATTATCATATCCACAGGTATTTGGTTAATCATAAATCAAAATTCTACCAAAGAGTAATTATTTTTAGAATCCTTCTCACTCTCTCTCTCTCTCTCTCTCTCTCTCTCTCTCTCTCTCTCTCTCTCTCTCTGTGCTGTTCAAAATTTCTAAAATTTGACACTGTATTTTTAATC
>JAUMGZ010007792.1:0-10296 GCA_032359645.1 Pododesmus macrochisma | reverse complement strand
AAACTTTGGAATTCACATATAAAAATGATATATAATACATAAGTGTGTCATTCTTATTAATAATTAAAGAGAAAATCGAAATGGTATCATATATTATGGATCACCCTGTATAGTTTGAGGCATAACTCAATAAGAAAAACAACCAAGAAATGTCAATATATAAAATCACCAAAGAAGACAATATTGGCAAATTATAACAACAAAAGTTCGTGATATAGAAAAAAGCAACTGTATAATTATGTCATTAAATTTATTGTTCTAACAAATACAAGAAATCGACATTACATATTTGCATGAATCTTACATAAGCCATATTGAAACAATTTGTCATTATCACCTGAATTAGAAGGACTGACGATCAAGAAGGACGCTAACATACATCACATTGCAGTAAAAACACACATAAAACAACATCACAAAAATGTACGCGGCCAGTCACCTTCACTGAAATGGGATCCAAATTCAGATATAATATGAAATTAATCAGCACATATTACTTTCTTTTCTTTTCTTCTCATTGTAAAGATTCTCTCACACACACACACACACACACACACACACACACACACTTGTACAAATTATTATAACACACACGCACACACGAGCGCGGATGCATATATAATGTTTGTATGTACAGAATCATGTAGTAAGCTCTTACACACATACATATATTCACAGATTCATTAACTATGTTTCTATACGAATTCTTGTGGTCTTATTGTTCTTTTCTTAAAGCTGTCAAACGTTTGACAATGAAATTTATTTTAAATAGTTAAACAACAAAAGAATAATGAAAAACTATCATGAAAATGGTAATAATAATTTGTATATAGATTGATTATTGGGTATTCAAATTGTTTAAAATTTCAAATTTTAAAGATGTTCAAAATATACAGGGGAGATAACTAGCATCTGAGAATTTTTGTTTCTAAATAAGGTTGAAATAAATAAACTTAAACAATAAACAAGATTTTTTTTTACACTTATTAGAGTCAATAGAAGTTCATTGATTATTATATTAGCACAATAGATAGAATAAAAGGGAGCAGAAAAGAAACATTTGAGAAGAAGAAAAGTTTGTGAGAGGAAACAGGATTACAAAAATCAAAAGTGTTCATTAGTTTTGTCTAACTTAAATGATTTATATAAAATATTGTGTTGATCTTCAGTTGGTTCTCCCTAGTTTATGTTATAAAGCATACTACTTTTGCAATGTTCAATAAAAGCACTTATCTATTAATTTTTTTGCAATTATATAAGGCATAGACTTTCATTTTTATTAAGTTTTTAGTGTAATTGTTTATCCTTTTATTGTAGTTTTACCCCTCTGATTTATTTTGAATCATTTAAGTCTTGAGAATTTCTTTTAATTTTGATATTTCACTTTTCAAAGTTTTGGTTGAAATGAGTTTACATATGGAATGTTGCTCTTTTAATATATGTTTACATGTGTTTACTTGTTAGTTCTCTTTTCTACATCTTGTCTTGTAAATATAAAACTTCAACATAAATAAGATTTCATGTTTTATATTAATTATCTTTTTGTTGAAATACCCAAATAAGAATAGTTTTTTTGGTTGTAATAGAGACTAAAGTTTTTTTTATAAGACAATACGTTTGAACCAAAAGATTAAACCACTTGGTATTCCCGGAGTAAATGCATTATTGTTTCAGACTCTGAATTGCAAAAAGTACACATATTGTTGTCGACTTTACCCATTCTATTTAAAATTACATTAGTTCCTAATATATTATGATTGATCTTGAACTGAAACCATTTGTATGTTGTATGTTTAGTACATTTACAAGGATATGTAAAAATACGTTTCCAATCTGTTTAAGTTAAAGATTGTTGACCACTTAGTTTTACTAGTTGACTCTTAAGTTATTATTGTGAAGACGATTTGTAAACACTAGATCCTTTGTTGCTTTTAAGTATTATCAAAGTTTTTATTACAATTACTTTCCCTATTGGTGTCAAGTTTCTTCTTGACCAAGATTTGATCATTTCCTTAATTTTTCCAAATTTATTTAGTCATAGTTGAGTTTTGTAATTCTATTTAGATCTATATCATATGCTATGCCTAACGAGTGAAAGCGTGAGTAACCCCACAAGTAAAGTTTAAATCCATACATAATTTTTCGCCAGAATTGATGATTTTGCAAACATGTCAAGTTCCATTGCGGCTCTTAGTGATCTCTCTGAACCATCTAGTATTAATGATGTGTCATCGACAAATAATGATAATACGACTTTTTCATTTCCAATCTGAATTCCTTTAATATTTTTATCATTTCTTATCATAATAGCTATTATTTCAGCACAAAGGAGGAAGATATATGATGAACACGGGTCTTCCTGATGACAGCCACGACTTAACGTAAACAAGTTTGATAGGTTATGAATCTGATTCATTAAAAGTTTTTTTTTATTCCGGAACACCAGTCAATTCTCTCTACGCATGTACTGACAGATACGATCAGCTCTATTTTGTGCAACAGATGCACAAGAATGTGTATGTCCTGCTGATGTTAGGTAATAATTGACTGCAGTGTGAAATACTCCGAGCTTTTCATAACAAATACCAATCAAGTTATATATGATGTAGCTACACGGATGTCCTGGTGATACTCCCTGTCTCTCGTCATACTGTAACGCCAGTAAATCAGATAATGCTGTGTGTTGACCTGGTACATCTGCCATCTGATGGCAACATAAAAAGGACAAGAATGCAGCGTGTGGTTGTTGATAAATATGCTGGAGTGGACCGAAGGGATTTTCAATTTCTGGAGTTATTTCTTTTAAACATATTCTGTCGATTTCAAATTCACATTCATAAGCTAACGTTTGCTTCATTTTGGAAAATAAATCAATACCTTGTCCACAAAATTTCTGTTAGTAAGCAGCTTCATTGTGTATTAACCCAGTTGTAAATATTATCCAGGGTTTGAATGAAGTCATTACACGCTGACATATGGTTAATGCTAGTCTGTATTGGCCTATAAGATAATAGTAAGTTGCTAGATTTAACCAACCTGCACTAACGTCTAAATTAGTACAAAACAATAAAATGTGTCTACACATTCTCCTTCTCGTGTACATTGCTCTGTTATCTAAATTTGATTGCCTCAATGATTCCAAAAGTGTGGACAACTTTTTGTGGAGCAATTTTGTTAGATAATTGAGAGATGTACACATGCAAATGTCACAATTATTAAGAACATTTAAAACACAAGGTATAAATCTAACATCCTCATTGTATAGGAACGATGGAGAAATACTACCCATCAAAGAGTATAGGATCTTTAAGATATTTCTGTCATAATTTAACTCTTTCTGTGCTGGAGTCATGTTGAAATTGTTACCTGCCGCAGCAAGAACAAGATATGGCTCCAAACTAGAACACGCATACAAAACACCAATTCTTTTATGTCGCAGACTATACAAGCATTTAAGCAATGAATGCCGATTTCTTCCATGAATCCGTCTTTGAAACAGATTGTTGCCTGGTAAAAAATAGTGACAAAGAAAGCCTTTTTCCACAGATTCAATCAAACAATTGAAGCACATCCAAAAACAATTAAGCATGTTATCTTCCCTCCAAAATGAAGGAGGTGAATTTTCTTTCATAAGGAACATAATAGTTTTTATATGATACGAACAGAGCAAAGGCTCTCCATCAGTATAATCAACCTTTTTCTTCAAAATATCATTGTTTAAAATCTTCAACAAAACATACACCTTACACTCACAATGACTAAATGTATGAACCAATCTAACTTCGGCAGGAGCAAACGAAATTCTCCATTGTAAGAAGTTGTGTTCCGATGTTTTATCACCAATGGGTACACAATAGCACCCTTCATTCACTATATCAGAAATTACGGCAGATGATGGCCAGCCATACTTTCTTTTTCTATGAACAAATTCATTTGCAATACTCGGCCATGAAGGACAATGAAATGAATAACACACATCAACAGGCTCAAAGCCTTTCTTTGGTACACTTGATAAACAAGGGCCATTGATTGTGTATCCACGATACGCCGATAACTCCCTATCTCTGTATAATGCACTAGATAGAACGTTTCTACCTCTGTAATTAAAACCAGCATCATATACATGTGACACATTGTTATTCTTATGTTCGATCAACACTGATCCCCTGTGTTGTTGGTCATAAATCATACGAAAAGTGGACATGTCAGATAGAAGGTCACTGTGATGGTCTACTACAACACATTTACATGTTACCATAAGGTCCAGATCCGACGAATATCCTAACCCTTCCCTTCCACTACCACATATTATTGCTCTGCTATCTCCACGACCTAAACTTATAAATGCTGAGTGGATATTAAACATTCTCCGTCTTGAATATACCATTTCATTTGTTCCAAGAAAGATTTCAAGTATACCGCTCAAAGATGATGATATTGCATCATAGTTCTCCATAGTTGCATACAGATATAAATAGTCCTTATCCCACAAATAAAAGCCAGGTCAATATAATCCCACTATTGTTTTGTTAAGTATGGTTTTTGTTATACTTCTAACACACAATCTTGATCGCCATTATTGTATTTCATACCTGAAATAAACAAAGCAAAATGTATATATATATATATATATAAATATAAAGTAAATATTCAAATTTTACCTAATTAATACAATGATTTTGATGATGAACACATAATATGTACTTTTACAGTATTGTACAAAAATTCCGGACATTTTTTTAGATTAAATTCAAGCATCATTATCATCACTGTTAGTCAATATCATGACAATAGTAAGCGTTGTACTGGCAAAAGGTGTTTCACAGAACTGTCCCCCTTGTTGTCATGCAAGTCACACGAAAACGCGTTTAGCAGAACCTACTTCCATTGTTATAGCAATATTGTGTTTCAACAATGGAAGACGTCTCATAGATTTGTATGAAAGACAATTATATGCCTTGACGACAGTCGCCGAATTGCACATCTAGATCTTTGATTAACATAATATCATTTTTAAGGAAGAGACTACAATAAAAATTGTGTAACGTAATTTAGGAAAAAAACTAAATATGTTTGTGCATTGTCCAAGATTAGTTGTTACAAAAATATGACAAAATGTTTATACATTACGAGTTATGATAAAGAACAAGGGTTTAGTTACAGAGAAACGATTAGGAACAAGGGTTTAGTACAGATAAGTGATAAAGAACAAGGGCTTAGTACAAAAAAGTGATTAAGAAAAAGGGCTTAGTACAGAGAAATGATAATGAACAAGGGCTTAATACAGAAAAGTGATAAAGATCAAGGGCTTAGTACAGAGAAGTGATAAAGAACAAGGGGTAATACAGAGAAGAGATTAAGAACAAGGGCTTAGTACATAGAAGTGAGTAAAAACAAGGGGTAATACAGAGAAGACATTAAGAACAAGGGCTTAGTACAGATAAGTGATAAAGAACAAGGGGTAATACAGAGAAGAGATTAAGAACAAGGGCTTAGTACAGTGAAGTGATTAAGAACAAAAGCTTAGTACTGACAAGTGATAAAGAACAAGGGCTTAATACAGAAACGTGATAAAGATCAAGGGCTTAGTACAGAGAAGTGATAAAGAACAGGGGCTTAGTACAGAGAAGTGATAATGAACAAGAGCTTAGTACAAAGCAGTGGTAAAGAACAATGGCTTAGTACAAAGCAGTGGTATAGAACAAGGGTTTATTACAGAGAAGTGGTAAAGAACAAGGGTTTAATATAGAGCTGTGATAAAGACCAAGGGCTTAGTACAGAGAAAAGTGATATAGATTCAGGGCTTAGTACAGATACGTGGTAAAGAACAAAGGCTTAGTACAGAGAAGTGATAAAGAACAAAGGCTTAGTACAGAAAAGTGATACAAAACAATGTCATAGAACAGAGAAGTGATAAAGAACAATGGCTTAGTACGGAAAAGTGATAAAGAACAAGGACTTAGTACAGAGAAGTGATAATGAAAAAGGGCTTAGTACAGAGAAGTGATATAGAACAAGGCTTAATATAGAGAAGAGATTGAGAACAAGGACTTAATACATAAAAATGAGTAAGAACGAGAGGTTAGGACAGAGATGTGATAAAGAACAATGGCTTAGTACGGAAAAGTGATAAAGAACAAGGGCTTAGTACAGAGAAGTGATAATGAACAAGGTCTTAGTACAGAGAAGTGATTAAGAGCAAGGGCTTAGTACAGAGAAGTGATAATGAACAAGGTCTTAGTACAGAGAAGTGATAAAGAACAAGGGCTTAGTACAGATAAGTGATAAAGAACAAGGGCTTAGTACAGATAAGTGATAAAAAAACAAGGGCTTAGTACAGAGAAGTGAGTAAGAACAAGAGGTTAGTACAGAGAAGTGTTTAAGAACAAGGGCTTAATACAGATAAGTGATAAAGAACAGGGGTTTAGTACAGAGAAGCGATAAAGAACAAAGTTTTAGTACAGAGCAGTGATAAAGAACAAGGCCTTAGTAAAGAGAAGTGATAAAGAACAAGAGCTTTGTACAAAGCAGTGGTATAGAACAAGGGTTTATTGCAGAGCTGTGATAAAGACCAAGGGCTTAGTACAGAGAAAAGTGATACAGATTCAGGGCTTAGTACAGATAAGTGTTAAAGAACAAAGGCTTAGTACAGAAAAGTGGTACAGAACAAAGGCTAAGTACAGAGAAATGATAAAAATTAATGGCATAGTACAGAGAAGTGATAAAGAACAAGGGATTCGTACAGAGAAGTGATAAAGAACAAGAGCTTAGTAGAGAGAAGTGATAAATAGCAAGAGCTTAGTACATATAAGTGATTAAGAACAAGGGCTTAGTACAGAGAATTGATAAAGAACAAGGTTTAGTACAGTGGATGGAAGCAGATTCATTTAAAAAAAATTCAGAAAACAAAAAAAAGTCAACATCTTCAAACAAAAACAATAGCAAACGCTGAAAACCAAAACAAACAAAAAATCACTCAAACAATAGATTACAAGAAAATCAGAGTGTTGGGAATGTGGAAAGTGTAGGAGATAATTAAACTTCAGTTTACATATCAGAGCAACTGTACATACAACATAACATTTATGAAATACTATAATTCTAGCACTTGACAAATAAACAATTAACTAGTGATCGTCAGCCATATATAATGCCCACAGTCTCGATTATGACGTTCCTTAAATAGACTCCTGTTTAGAATTTCCTATATTTTATGTTAGTCATACGTTCGACACTATTTTCGAATAAAAGTGCTTGAACAATTTATCATTTTTTAAAAGCAAATATTTCTCAAAAATATCCATGGTATAATGCCAGTAACGTGATATATATGTCAAGCCTTTAATGTTCTATATTTTCATTCGGTGTGGCAGTCGCCTTCAATATCCCTTCAAATGAGCAACTTCATTTATGAGAGCATAACTGCACCATGTGCCAAAGCACCGCGTTGCCGCTCGAGACTTGTGAATATGCGTAAAATAGTCCGACAGAAAACATTGATTTTAAACGCTGTAAACACCTTAATAACTATTAGTTTTTGTTATTGTTTTTAATTGAAAGACAAACCAAAATATAAGTAATAAATTGCATAGATGTTGCAGACCTACTGGTATAACTGCAGCAGGTGTAACATACATACTTATCATGGAGCGCTACATTCAGTTTGTCAGTAACACATGCTGCAGTTATACCAGTAGGTCTGCATCATCTATGCAGTTTATTAATTAATTTTAAAAGTATTATCGTACTTCAGTTTCAGTTTAGGTTTCTGGAAGTTGAATTGTGTAAAATATTAAACAATCTTAAAGCACTTACTAAGAACAGCAAAGGTGTTAATCAACCAGTTTACGTCTATAAACATCCAAATACCATATAAACGTGTCGGGATATGCACACACATAAAACGAAAATACTTACAAATATTAAACTCTAGATGATGCATAACGAAGTTCTTTTTAAAGTAGACGCGAAAATACATATTTCTGCTTAAGAATAGGTTTGATATAGCATATCCATGAAACCAAGTGAGAAGAAACAAGTGAACGAGTTTAAGTCAACCAAAACAAAATGTGGTTATGAAATAACGCCACCATTCTTGATATGCATAGCACATATGTAACCAAAATGAAATAAAACAGTTGTAGTTATAACATGTAGAAAGACCTTGATAACATATGTTCAAGTATAATTTGGTGAATGTTTCAAATATAAAAAAATAGTACTTACATTCATAAATTCGTTTTATATTGAGTTATATATATATATACATGTAGTTAACTGTAGATTCGTAGCTTGACCTTGACTTTGTGACGGGGTTCTCTGACAAAGAGTACTAGTTCCTTTCTCATATAGATGTTGGTTTTATTGATGGCATGCTTAAGTTGATATTTTTTTTTTTTAAAAGACGTATTGAGTATTATACGTAAAGTACATAATACCCATGTTTGTATGCAAATCTCATGATATCATGTGTATAGTATTTTAATTGAAAAACCAAATGAAAAGGGAAAACTTATGTAAGATCATGGCAATTAAGAAGCTATACAAGATATGTTACATATGAGCTGGGCTGCATTAGTATGTGTGTCTTATAGATCGAAACTTCTTGACATTACACTTTGAAATAAAGTTTTCTTTTAATTTATAATTTGTAGTTATTAATTGTTTCTGTCGGCGTTTTTTTTTACTTTTATCCCGATTCATGACGTTCTGCCAGTTATTTTCGAGTTATGGACCTAAAAATATAAATGTTCATGCTTGTCTATATTCTAAATTATTGTGTTTTATGAATATTTTGACTCTTTCTTTGATGTAAGATTTTCAGTCAGTCAGTCGGTCCGTGTGTCTGTCTGCCTGTCGTTTTATAATATTTTGTTCTATATAAAGTAAAATGGGGTCTTTACTGGTGGGGACTGAGTTGTCCGAGGTACGTGCCTGAAAGAGTATGCATACACATTCCAATTTTTACTGCGCGTACATTTAAAATGTTGGCAAGACAATTTTATATGTAATAGCGGCAGAAAAATACAACCTGGAATCCCTATGTTAGCAGTCCAACGCTCTTCAGAACGAGCTTAAATATCAGTTATACAGTACAAGCAGGAGTAACGCTGTTAACATTTGGTGACATATATTATTGATGGGGTGTAGTTTTGTCCATTATTACTATCGTGGGTTTTCCCATTCCCCTTTATTTGGCTGTTTGGCTGTGTTTTGCCGAGGTCTGGTCTGTTCTGGATTTATTTATTCTAATAGCGTCCATTTATGACGGCTGCTTTGAAGCCAGATAGGGAGTTCCGGGCGGGGTTGTCTCGTAAAGACTTTTGGCTTTTTCCTGTTATAAATATCATATTTATCGGAGGCATGTTTCAAGTTGCATTTTTGAAATAATGCGCTAAATAATTGTGTATTTTATGAGGTTAATCGGATCTCCCTATAACTAATTAAATTTCCTGCTTTCGACGAATAAGCACATTTGAAATATTGACTGATCAATATTCACTGTTCTGATTTTATTGGTTAGAATGGCCGAGATCATTCTTTGAACAAAATCCCTGATATGATATTACTCTAGAAATCTAAGTTTGCGGAACCTCGGTTTCAATATTCCTTACATTAATTACATTTATGTTAATATATATACTAAAGTAAACTTTCATCGTATTTTTGTAATAAAAAACAATTCCTTCACACACACACACACACACACACACACACACACACGCAGGCAGGCAGGCAGTAAGACAGGCAAAAAAAACACACACATCGTACAAACGCTCTCGCACACACGCACGTATAGATAGACAAACATGCAAGATCTTACATACACATATCACTTTTGTGTATACCTTTTATGACATGACTTACAAATTTTACTTGCTGTGTGTATATAGACTGTCTTTAAACATGTCATGTGTAACTTGAATCACACATATGTCTTACTTTGTGTGTATAGACTGTCCTTAGACATGTCATGTATTACTTGAATGGACTGTCGTGAGACATGTCATGTCTAACTTGAATTACACATATGTCTTACCTTGTTTTCATAGACTGTCCTTAGACATGACATGTATGACCTGACTAGCACATATAATTTCCATTGTGTGTATACACTGTATTTAGGCATATCGTGTACGATCTGACTAACTAATATTATAAAAGTTTAGTGTTTACTGTATAACTGTAATTAGAGTTTATTTGAGAGAAAATAAACTTTAATAATGTACACTAAAATGTTATAACGGTGCATCAAGAATGTTTTTGTATGATAATAATACCTTATAAATACATGCT
>JAUMGZ010007791.1:0-16324 GCA_032359645.1 Pododesmus macrochisma | reverse complement strand
CACACACATTACTGTATCTTTCTAAGGCAGTGCATGTACACATTAAAAGGTAGGGCACACACATTACTGTATCTTTCTAAGGCAGTGCATGTACACATTAAAAGGTAGGGCACACACATTACTGTATCTTTCAACTTCACCTATTTGATCAACTTAATTCAAAACATGCTAGTGCTGCAAGGAAATGGGAAATGATGCATTTGAACTAAAACACATACTCTTCAACTCAAACATTCTTTCTGCCTTGTACTCATAGCCAGACATATGCAATATCTTTATCGTGATAATACATGTAACTGAATCACTCACACCACACAGCAATGACGTTTTGTCTTTCAACCCAAATTCAAGGTTCAATTACTGCACACTCCTGCATGGATTCTGTTTACATGTAGGCCACATAGTTTAACTTTACTTTGTTGCAAGTACAATAGAAATTAATAATATTAGGCTGGTTCTCTCCCCTTGTTCAGTGTTCACTTCTCTCAAACAGGGCTGCACTCCTTTACAGCGGAGCACAGAGCAGCAACTCAAAGGGAGAGAACCAGTCTATAAAACTGCATGTATGAGAATCAGAGGATATTTTACAGCAATAAATAGCCCTATTAGATGGAAATGCAAGAGAATGATAATTATATCTTCCTGATATATTCTTTAAATTTTGGAATAAAACAATAATAATTATCAAAACTTGAAAGAAGTAATTTTGCTTGTTTGATTTTAATGGGATTTAAGGTCCCTTCAACTAATGTCTAGGTCATATCGAGACAGTGTCTGCTTGTGATAGATGTCAGTTGGTACTGATTTAGTGATAACTTTAATCTCACGCCACAAACCAATTGACATAATACTTGGTAACATTATCCTGACACAGAGCCAACCAGTCCTCCTACCAAGAGAAGCTGAGTGCTAAACAAGGAGCGAGAAGATTATGTAATTTTAACCTCTTAGGTTTGACGCAGTCAGGGATGGAGCCCTCACCTACCAGGACACAAAGCGAACGCTTCATCAGTTCCCTTCATCACTGTGTCATCTGACTAAGACTTTATAAGTAAACAAAGTGTGCATAATACAACTATTCACTGACCACCACTGCACTCAAGCAGACACTTAAATCACTAATAGTACAATATGGACCACATCAAATAAAGTATTCAACATCAAATACTTGGAGACAGAAATGTCCATCAAATCTTGGTTGATCCACACAGCCTGACACAAAGAGGACCAATACCTAAGGGGGAAAACACTTGAAAATGTCTGTGAGTTATAAAAGAGGGTTTACTATTAATGCAGATTAGCATATGACCCAGACATTGGCTAGAGTGTTACATATGCCAGCAGTTACCACCTGTACTGTAGTAAAACATGGAACACACCAATGTACTGCACTACTGAATATGTCTATATATATACAACTATGACTTCTAGTTCATCCTCCATCAACCTACATACAAATAAACTACATGCATATATACATCAACAAGTTGTTGACTGATGATAAAACCAATGTTGACACTGAATGCATGAATACATTTACATACCTATACATTTTATGCATATATATGCCACTGAAAATGGTCATGCATCAAGGGATTTGGTACTTATACAGCAATAGTGAAGCACTTTTGTTATGTAAGCGTATAGAAACATGGGACTGATTCCAGGACAGCAATCAATGATAGAACGAGTATACTGTTACTAGCTTCAGACTGAAATCTGAGATAATGTTTTTATTTATCTTTCTTATGTTAACAAAAGCCTGCAAGGATCTTATTTTTCTTGTTCATAATCATATTGTTCAAATGGTATAATAAATATTTTGATTTAAGACTTAATTTTCAACAAGTGCAATATGTCTTTGAACATCTGATGGTGATAAAAGACAACATTATTTACAAAAAAGACTTTTAAAATGTAGTGGTTAATACCCCACCATAAAGATATTTTAAAGGTCAAGGACATTGGAACAATGTTTGTACTATATATATTTCAAAGGTCAAGTATACTGGGCATGTCTGTACTATATATTTCAGAGGTCAAGGACACTGGGTAATATTTTGTACTATATATACCCAATAAGCACCCATATATTGTCCCTATATTAGCTCCCCTGTCCCTTTTCAAGCACCTATATATATATATATATATATACACACAGACCTGTATAGTAGCAAAGATCCAATACCCGAGAGCATTGCAGTATATTTATTCAGAGTTTGGACTTGTAATTTAGTCCAAATAGTAATTAGCAGCCCCTCTAGTCTACTTTTCTAAAAAACAATTATAGTCTCTTGGGCACTTATTAGGTTGAATGTGGTAAACATTAAGGACAGGAGCACTTAATTAAGTAGCAATAGTACATGCATACCTTTAAGGACAGGGGGGACAAATGTAGGCATTCATACACCATTAATGTCACTGGAATTTCATGCATAGCATATAAAGTCAGGAGATGATGAGGAAACATAGCTCATGCCAGAGGTCATGGAAACTTGCGCAATAAATTTTTAAATTTATAAAGCCATTAAAGGTCAGGGACAAATAAAGGCGGTGCATATACATGAAGTTTGAAATCATCAGGGACACCTCTGCAATATTAAGGATCCAAGTTCACATTTGAAGTAAAAAAGTTATGACTGAGCAGTTACGTAAGGTTAAATAATAGTTTATATTTGATTGGTGACATTCAATGCTATGATGACTGCATCAGACCTCCGCACTGTACAGTAGTGCCACAGTAGCACAGAAACAATACTGATGGATCAACGCATTTAGGATACCCAGTCAATTTAACCTTCACATACCAGAGACTTACAAAATCTGCAAATGTCAAGGTGTCATCCTAAACTTACCTTATCTGATTCTGAACCATACAATGGTTCACCCAGTATATCAATGTCATTCATCTGTGCTCCCACTTGTATGAAGCTGTATGAACCACGTGTATTAGGGTTATTCCCCCAGCGAGTCCTGCAAGTAGACAATTGATGAACATGTCAAATACAAAAGGTCTTCAAGTGCATTGCAACACTTACATGATGAATTATCTAATTAAAGATCGTAGATGTGTTTTATATTTATATATCCAAGAACTTGAATCAAAGTGTTCTGAAAGAAAAAAAGAAATCTTTCAGTTTCTGTACATGTGCTAATAAAGTAAGAGAAAGCCAAAGTAATCTTGTACTTTATGCTGCTGTTCAGGAAATGCATATATCTGAAAATTACTGGTAAAAAAAATATGTATACCTGTAGTCAAGAAAATGTGTACATCTGTATATTAAGGAAAAGTGTTCACCTGTATTTTAAGGAAATGTCTTCACCTGTATATTAAATAAATGTCTTCACTTGTATATTAAGGAAATGTGTACACCGGTATAGAAAGGAAATGTGTTCCCCTGTATATGAAGGAAATGTGAACACCTTTATATTAAGGAAAAGTGTTCACCTGTATAGAAAGGAAATGTGTTCACCTGTATATTAAGGAAATGTGTTCACCTGTATAGAAAGGAAATGTGTTCACCTGTGTATTAAGGAAATGTGTACACCTGTACAGAAAGGAAATGTGTACACCTGTATATTAAGGAAATGTGTTCACCTGTGTATTAAGGAAATGTATTCACCTGTGTATTAAGGAAATGTGTTCACCTGTATATTAAGGAAATGTGTTCACCTGTATAGAAAGAAAATGTGTTCAGCTGTATGCTAAGGAAATGTGTACACCTGTATATTAAGAAAATGTGTACATCTGTATATTAAGGAAATGTGTACATCTGTATTTTCAGGAAAAGTGTTCACCTGTATTTTAAGGAAATGTCTTCACCTGTATATTAAATAAATGTCTTCACTTGTATATGAAGGAAATGTGTTCACCTGTGTATTAAGGAAATGTGTTCAGCTGTAAATTAAGGAAATGTGTTCACCTGTGTATTAAGGAAATGTGTTCAGCTGTATATTAAGGAAATGTGTACACCTGTTTACCGGTATTAAGGAAATGTGTACACCTGTATATTAAGGAAAAGTGTTCACCTGTGTATTAAGGAAATCTGAACACCTGTAAAATAAATGATGAAATGATCACCAACATAATATTCCAGCCCTTGTCTGAACAAGTTAATATTCAGTTACAAAACATAGCAGAACTATAAAGGAAAGTTTACAAGTCTGAACCAAACTTTACTTGTCTAAACATGTCATATGTCTAATATGCAAACTATACATATATATATGCTGACATTTATGATCGTGAGTCTTCCCAAACGCACTGATTCATATGTCATTATGTAATATACCTCACATTAAGGATTCATAGAGCTTTAAAAGGTGCATCAAATGAATGATATTATTAGAATATTTGAAGTTATACACCGGTGTAAGGCGCACAAGGTCAATACACACAGTGCATTTACTGCCTTTTATGTAAATCATTCTATTTTTATCAAATGTGTGTCATTTTGATGTTGAATATTCATGTGAAATATATCATACCTTAAGCGTTTTGATGTTAGGTGTAAATCAATTATAAAGACTTTTTATGCATAAGTTGACACTATATTGAAGACAAAAGAATATCCCTGTTAGGTCAAGAATTCACAAATTGCATTTGATTAAGACTTGTGTAAATGCAATTTGTCTGTACATAGATTAGAATACCTCAACATACCTGTATAATTAATTCCTTTAACTTTATTATCAATTAAATATAACAGATATGTTTCACAAACACTGATGAAAAATATTTATTAAAGTCATAAAACAAAATTCTGTAAAATAATTATAATTCAGTCAATTTCAGCAGGCACTCAGCAATGTTCAATGCATGATAAGTACAAATGTTAACCTTTATTGTCAATTATCTTAATTGGCCTTGAGCATGTTGAGATATATATGTTGTTTCTTATATTACATTGTCACTGATTGTAAAGCGACCACATTGGTCACTCATAATTAGGTGTTACTGGTACATTTGTATATATATACATAGAAATCTTCAATTATTATAAATTACTGACATGGACCTTCTTTGTACACTTTGACACACTTGTAAGGTGTTTGTACACATTGACACACCTGTAGGCTGTTGCTACACGTTGACACACCTGTAGGCTGTTTGTACACGTTGACACACCTGTAGGCTGTTGCTACACGTTGACACACCTGTAGGCTGCTTGTACACGTTGACACACCTGTAGGCTGTTTGTACACGTTAACACACCTGTAGGCTGTTTGTACATGTTGACACACCTGTAGGCTGTTTGCACACTTTGACACACCTGTAGGCTGTTTGTACACTTTGACACACCTGTAGGCTGTATGCACACTTTGACACACATGTAGGCTATTTGCACACTTTGATACACTTGTAGGCTAATGCCTATGTGCACACTTTTGACACACCTGTAGGCTGTATGTACACTTTGACACACCTGTAGGCTGTATGCACACTTTGACACACATGTAGGTTGTTTGTTTACTTTCTCACACCTTTAGGTTGTATGCACACTTTAATATACTTGTAGGCTGTTTGTACACTTTGACACACCTGTAGGTTGTTTGTTTACTTACTCACACCTGTAGGCTGTTTGCACACTTTTGACACACCTGTAGGCTGTATGTACACTTTGACACACCTGTAGGCTATATGCACACTTTGACACACCTGTAGGCTATATGCACACTTTGACACACATATAGGCTATGTGCACACTTTGACACACCTGTTATCTATATTCACACTTTTTCACACCTGTAGACTATATATGCACACTTTGACACACCTTTAAGATTTATGCACACTTTGACACACCTGTAGGCTATATGCACACTTTAACAGACCTGTTATCTATATTCACACTTTTTCACACCTGTAGACTATATGCACACTTTGACACACATATAGGCTATATTCATACTTTGACACACCTGTAGGCTGTATGCACACTTGGACACACCTGTATGCTGTATGCACACTTTGACACACTTGTAGGCTGTATGCACACTTTGAAACACCTGTAAGGTTGTTTTTTTACTTTCTCAAATCTGTGTATACATACTGTTTTTATTCATTGACACACCTGTTTAGATTTGTATGCACACAGTTATATAGCTGCAATATGAGGTTACAGAGGACATGCAGAATCAGACCTTCAATCAATATAAAGTTATAGATTGAATTGAACCAAGGGTTAAACAGTACACCACATCATTCATAAATATTACAGTATTACAGATAATACACACAAATTGACAGCTTGCTTTTATACTCTTGAAACTGTATATGTAATCAATATTTTTTTAGAAGATTTTTAAACTTCTACATTTTAAATGTCATTAAGATGCTAATTCTTAGTGCAATAATGTTAAATTAATCCACAAGGGAATATCTCACTTTCATTGTAGATGTGTGCAAAAACTTAATGAACCGGCTTCAATAATGTCTGTGTGTACAACACAGAGAGCTACCTTCAATAATGCCTGTGTGTACAACACAGAGAGCTACCTTCAATAATGCCTGTGTGTACAACACTGAGAGCTACATGTATGAGCACTTGATGTGCATCTTGTAACGAGATGTACCTAGAACATAAAGCCTAAATAATTAGGTTTCCCTCAGATTACTACATAATGTATCAGCATAGTTTGCCCTTGGCATTAAAGCTTCGGAATTATTCTGAGGAATTCTTAAGATAAAGCAAAAAAGCAACATCATGAACATAGCACGAGGAATGTTCTGCAAATATTTGCAGGCATGGCTACATTACTGAGGGAGGTATCATCATACTTACAATGTTTTATTATAAATATTAATACATACAACTTTCTTTAATTCAACTAAGGACATATTGAACACATACGTTCAGACAAAGACAGTTGTCAATGCGTATTTATTCAACACAAAGACAGTTGTCAATGCGTATTTGTTCAACATACAGGGCTTTTTCTGGGGACTTTTTGGGACCGATAATGGGCCCCATTATCCCTATCAAAATTATTCATTCCCCAAATTAGCAGTTTACACCTGAAAATTTGCTTCCCAATTCCAACTTTCTTCCCATGCTGGGACAAAAAGGCCCCGCCCAAAATCGATGGAAAAAACCCTAACATGACTAAGTCACTCTGTAACAAATAGCACAAATCATGTCAAATGTATAGTGTTACTTCTACCGAAATGACTTGGAAACATCATGAGCACCCGGTTTCACTTCTAGTTTTTGAATAGAAGTTTGTGATGTTTCCTTTTTTTAGTAAATAGTTCTATTTTTGTTCTTTTTGTCTATGTGCGTCATACTTTTTTTCCTTTACATGTACAACTTTTGAATAATGTCTTGGTTTTTCGTATTTACTACTTTATAAACTTTTTGTAACAAACACTTGAAGTGTCATTATAAAAAATGTTCAAATCATAGTCATGAAGTTAGTTGGTGTACAGGTTAAAATTAAATCTAGAAATACATGAAAGACAGAATAGCCTGATCAGCCACCGTAAATTTCCACTTTCATTTCATTTAATTTACATGTGGATATTTAAATTAATAAAATTGTCAGGTTGAAAGGTAGTTGATCTATAATAATAGTTCAAGTCTTGCCTCCACTCCTTACAGAGTAAGTGCTAGTTCTAAAGGTGAATTAAAGGTGACCATAGATAAACCTATATACATAGATATAAAGGCAACATTTCATTTAATATCAATAAACACTCCACTTGACAACATAAATAAACACATTCCATAAATTTAAAGATAATTTTAAACAAACAAGAAAATACCAGCAAGATTGACTTGCTCAAGTTGTTGACATATTAAACCACACATCAGAAAAAGAATTTTTAACAAGCCTGTAAAATGTCAGCCTCCTTAACATCTTGAAATGACTAAATAAATTTAGGATTCAACGGAAGTGCTTTAAAATTGAAAAATTGAACTTAATGAATCACAATTGAAATAGAGATCCTTTTGAAATACAAACAGTATTGTAAACTATGGTTAGTCTTAAAATCTGATACATTGTTTTTAATATAACAAAAACAATATTCTCATTATAAGCTTTAGGAAGTTATTAATTTGAACGTAATATTGAAAGTTATCTTTGACAGATCTACAAGGGATGGTTGTTGATATCCTGACATTCTGTACATAAACAGTAAACAGAGCCACAGTTCTACTGTACTGCATAGCCTTTCTCAGACATAGTTACACAACAGTAAATACACACTACTGAGAAGTTATGAAATATCTTAATCCCTGGTCTACCTTGACTGTTTACATACAAACTCTATAATAGAACCAGTTCAATACAATACAGAACAAAACACAGCTCGAGTATATGTTTATGTTAATGTAGGTCAGAACTGTTAAGATACGATCCTAATGTGGAATATTTTAAGCTGGGGTCAAGGCCACTCAATATATTGGCCTAGAGACATTGGTATGTTTATATTGCAAACAAAATGCCCATTGATTGGTCAAGCTATAACTAAATTTATCATCATATGATCATAGCAAGTGCTGTCCTTACAAGAGCACAAACTTATCAGGTCTGCTGGTCTGGCGGCAACCTTTCCAGAACAGCCACCTTCATTTTGACCTACACTTTCGTGTTAAATATAGCACACATAGAACCATGTTTCTAGTAATCTCTGACAAGAAGCCAAAAGTGTCTTTGTAGTTGTGTATCGCAATGATAACATATTTCTGATGCTGTATTTATACCCTGAGCTGGTAGTTTATACCTTAAATATACACTAAAGTACATACAGTATTCTTGTTGATGATATGTAGGTATATATACATATTAGTTTATTACAAACCGCAGTGTTATCATGTAGAATACTCATAAAGAGTAATCTTAACAATCATGTGATTAGATGAAAACACTTTATTAGTTATATTACTGCTAAAGTGTTTCTAAGTACATTAATTAAATTCTGCACTAGCTGTACAATGTATAGATCTATGTGTTACATACAGCATTGAATGATTGATTGTCATATATATATGCATATGCATTGTCATTCAATTTTTTATTGATTAGATGCATATATATTATACAACTACTTTTGATGTTGTGTTTGATGATTAATGAAGTTGTAATTATATTACCAGCTAAATATATGCGTTTTATTGTCCAATATTAATTACAAATAGGTAATTAAGAATATATATACTAATTATATATAGTATAAACTGAGTTGTCACCTCGGTGAATTATTCAAAACTGTCCCAACATATTGTAGAGAAGAATATATTAAAGTATCATAAATCTGTGTTTAAAATAATACTATTGGTGTTTCTACCAAATGTAAATTAAAATCCTACTATCAATATATATATATATTTGTAAAATACTGTCAGTGTGACAACTAACTGTACAAGTGTTTGCTTCATGTTCGGAAGGTCCCAGGTTCAACCGATGATCATGTCATACCTAAGAAAGCCGTTAAAATTAGGTAATCTTTTCACTTCTTGCCAAGAACTCGGCACTCTTGCTAAAATAAATTGGTTGGCTCAGTGTCAGGATGTCATTCAAAATTCTCTTCTAAGATGACACCACACCTATATTTTACACAACTTATGTAATTCAGTAGAATTTGATTAGTTAATACGCAAGAAGGCTGTCATCAAACCAGTGATATTAACATTACGAAAATGATTAAATCATAATTATTATTATATTATGGTATTATAGATGCTGATGCTGAACACGCGATGGTTGGTTTATTATGCCTGTCCATATAACTTCATAATTACTATACCAAAGATGCAAAGTATTCTAATGGGGTTTGCTATCAAAACATGGTTGTCAAAATGAATTCATTATGATTTATATACATCTTAAACAGAGACATCACATAAAGCATTCAATTGTATTCCTTTTGTCATGTTAATTTTAATTTCAATGATGTGTCACTGTGTTTGATCACCATATAAACTTCCTGATTCGCGCCAATGATCAGCTGTTTGTTATAATCTCCATATCCACCATACATTTAAACACCTACACTATGTCTATAAACAATCCTTTAGACACAGTACTTCACATCAACACACACTGATTCTACTGTCCTTGAAGTCGATGACAAAGACTAAGTCAAAAGTGCATATCAGCTTTGAGTGGAGTGGCCTTTACAAGTAAAGCTAGGACCATGTCCTGTGATATTTAAGTGTCCTGTACACCGACTCCCACGACAACTCTAGATCTGCTGATACCATTATACCACCTGGCACTAACTATAATCCTGAGCCACTCCCAACATGAAAAATTCTGAACCACTCCCGACATGAACAATCCTGAACCACTCCCGACATTTTTCAATCTTAAAGCACTCACTCCTCACGATAATAATCCAGAGGATGGTCTCCACAACCAAGCACATTTATGGAATTATACTGCAGGATACCAATGTCCATGTGTATACACATTTTAACATTTTTATACATCTTGCTTTAATTAGTTTGAATATAAGGATTAGTGGTGTTTTCTCTCTCGCCTTTCAAAGAACATATATATATATAGCATTTGCAATTGGCATTAAAAATATTGTTATGATTCTGAATGCCCCGACCTTTGCCTTGGTAAAACTGCCATACATAAATACTGGTACATTGAGTTTCTTTGTATTTTATAGGTATACATGTATATGATATATATACAGTATAGTAATAATAAATTCATCAAATATTTTTTGCTCCTCATACAGTTTCCAAAAATGGATTGTATCACAATGCTCCCCGAAGCCTTGTTTCAGCACAATACTAAAAGCTTTTGAATGTTGAGCTCTGATCATTGGTCAATCTTAAAGGAGCATTCATATTCATAAGCATTAATAGTATCAGGACACGACCCAGAAAGATGCAAGATGTTCAAATGTAGTACAAGTTCTAAATATGTCTATACAGTAAACAAGTCCATGTAATTAAGAAGATGATTTCAATCAGCTTGACTCAACACATGATAATGATCGACGTCAAGTCACTTTGATTAACATAAAGAATGATTATTCCTAGTTCTGACGTCAAGTCACTTTGGTTAACATATAGGATGATTATTCCTAGTACTGACGTCAAGTCACTTTGATTAACTTTTAGATGATTATTCCTAGAACTGACATCAAGTCACTTTGATTAACATGTAGAATGATTATTCCTAGTACTGACGTCAAGTCACTTTGATTAACATAAACGGTAGAATGATTATTCCTAGTACTGACATCAAGTCACTTTTATTAACATATAGGATGATTATTCCTAGTACTGACGTCAAGTTACTTTGATTAACATAGAATGATTATTCCTGGTACTGACATCAAGTTACTTTGATTAACATAGAATGATTATTCCTGGTACTGACATCAAGTCACTTTGATTAACATAGAATGATTATTCCTAGTACTGACGTGAAGTCACTTTGATTAACATATGGATGATTATTCCTAGTACTGACATCAAGTCACTTTTATTAACATAGAATGATTATTCCTAGTACTGTTGCAAGTTTCTTTGATTAACATAGGATGATTATTCCTAGTACTGACATCAAGTCACTTTTATCATGTTTATTAAAATAGAATGATTATTTCTAGTACTGACGTCAAGTTACTTTGATTAACATAGGATGATTATTCCTAGTACTGACATCAAGTCACTTTTATCATGTTTATTAAAATAAATGATTATTTCTAGTACTGACGTCAAGTTACTTTGATTAACATAGAATGATTATTCCTAGTACTGACATCAAGTCACTTTTATCATGTTTATTAAAATAGAATGATTATTCCTAGTACTGACGTCAAGTTACTTTGATTAACATAGAATGATTATTCCTAGTTCTGACATCAAGTCACTTTTATCATGTTTATTATTAAATAGAATGATTATTCCTAGTACTGATGCAAGTTACTTTGATTAACATAGGATGATTATTCCTAGTACTGACATCAAGTCACTTTGATTAACATAGGATGATTATTCCTAGTACTGACGTCAAGTCACTTTGATTAAAATAGATTGATTATTCCTAGTACTGACGTCAAGTCACTTTGATTAACATAGAATGATTATTCTTAGTACTGACGTCAAGGTACTTTGATTGACATAGGACGATTATTCCTAGTACTGACGTAAAGTCACTTTGATTAACATGTAGAATGATTATTCCTAGTACTGACATCAAGTCACTTTGATTAACATGTAGAATGATTATTCCTAGTACTGACGTAAAGTCACTTTGATTAAAATAGAATGATTATTCCTAGTACTGACGTCAAGTTACTTTGATTAACATAGGATGATTATTCTTAGTACTGACGTCAAGGTACTTTGATTGACATAGGACGATTATTCCTAGTACTGACGTAAAGTCATTTTGATTACCATACATATGTAGGATGATTATTCCTAGTATAGAAAGTTTGTACCAGACAACAGAGTCATTATTATAAAACAAAGACATTTTATAAGACAAGGTTCCATAGATATTTTAATATGCAATTGCTCGGCCATGTGTGAGACATATATGATAAATAATATTCTTGAAATAGGTATACAACCATCACATCCCTACAGAAGGACACAGATGCTTTCAAAGTAGCACAGAAATAAGTCATTTTTCTACAAGGAAATTTCACTCTTCAGTTGTCTAGACGTGCCTGTCTTATCTGACAGTTTAATTCTTAAAGCTTACTCCCTAATGTACATCATATATGCATATATATATGGTATACTTATATAGGTATATAAATATAAAGAATAAAAAAGTCTTAAAGAGGCACAGAAGTAAAAGTTATAAAATCCATCCATGTCCACATTGTGTCAACACACCTGATGGAAATGGTCAGCAATTCTGGCAAGTTTATATGTACCATGTTTAACTACTGCATTTAAGATTTAAAATAAGGTGATCAATCTCCTGACTCCTTGCAAAACACAAAGCTGAATCTAGGTAGAAGGAAGAGTGGTTGGCTCAGTGTCAGGATAACGTGATAAAGTATCACATCAATGTGTATATATGTGGCATGATATTTCAGTGAGACAGCAATATAAAGTCGCCACGAGTGCAACCTCTGCCAAATTCATCATACTGTATGTTTAATAAACATGGCCAACCCTACCAGGTCAAAATGAAAGATCATATTTATAAAAGATATATAACTGCTCATCCTGTGAAGGCTGTGTATAAAGCTGTATCATCCCACACCTAATGTATACCATACATGTATTTAAAGGAGATCCATCTTTGTCCTGCCCTGTCCTGCCCTGCCCTGCCCTGCCAATCTAACAATGAACCTTAAACAGCAAAAAAGTGGATGTTTTGATGTGGAACAGTGCTTACGACAGTTACATCAAGGCAATTATGTTAAATAAATTAAATCACAAAAATTAAAATAAGAACAGATATATGCAAATTGTTAAATTTTCATTTTAGGTGAACATATAGAATTAATAAATTTTATGCTTTAGTCTCACAGGGCAAAATATTTAAAACACAAACAGAAAGATTGATAAAATGTTTATGATCAGATACATGTACCAATGTCACAATTAAGTCAGAAGTCCTTCATCAGATTACATGGACTAGATAATAATCTATAGATACACAAGCTAATCTTCACCACAGATCAAGGTTAAAATCATGAATCTATAAGCCATACAGGTTGTTCCCTTTCTCTACAAACCAAGTCAAAAGGTGAAATGGAGCAGGAATATATAACGCCAGAGTGCATACAAATCTATTGTTGGTGCACAGGGTCAAAAGTCTAAGAAAAGCTATGGCGAAGGAGGTGAATGACCCATCAGACACTATGTATCGACCCCTCAACATGCAGGTTTAAAGGGTTCTGTGTAGCAGTCACTCTATTACTACTACAAGGATGCTGTAGCATCACACAACACTCAATGACAGTAGTAAACGTGCCCTCGCCATAACCTTTCCACCAAACCACAAGATATGTCACCTTCAGTTCAGTGTATATATCTACTGTATGAAGTCTTACATTTCTTTATATTGTTTAGGATTAATTAAATGGAACAAGTATAATCCCTGGAATATGTTGTATATATATTATGTGCATTACTAACAACAGCGTTCTTGTTCACATAAGTGCTTTATCCCTTATATATATGTTTATCAACACTAACAACATCATTCAACAACACATGTTATTTCTACACCTTTTTTGTTGAAGCCAATAATTAAAGGATTCAAATTAAGCTATTTATCAATTTAAACATGTTAAACAATACCTATATATACTGTATGGACCCTATATATATGGTCAATCGTGACCAAAGTTCAAATGATAAACAATCAATTTTTTAAACCGATCATATGTTATCATGCAAATATAAATATGTATCCTTATATAAACTATATTTTCAGAAATTAGAGTTAGATTTCAACTTAAAATATTAGAATATATATGTGCTTTAAAATTTAGTTTTGAGTGTGAAAATAATACATTCAAATTAAAAAGTTAAATATATTTATATATAGGACTTATCAATGTATTGGTGAACTCTTGGTGACCTTGTGATCATTGATCAGTTGGGTGACCTCACAATGATTATATTAGTATTATCACTACTATCTATTGATATTAAACACAGTGTTCAGAAAGTCAAATAACAAACATGTATATATCATGGTGTATGTTACAATTGAAGATGTTTAAAATACAAACAATTTTACAGACAAATTTATAGACAAATTTAGCTTGTATTTTATTCTTGATAACAAAGATATTCAATTTAAGTTTATTGTAATCTCAGAACATGTTTGTGTATAATTTGTATAATACATTACGTACAAGTATTTTGTTTTTAGTAATAGATCTGATCACGAACTTATAATTTTATATTGATAATTATTGAAATTCTTCATTAATTTAAACCTTGCATTTGGTATCATACTATAGTATACATTATACATGTACATACATTGTATGCATGTACAAATATTGTTACCAGTATATATGTTCAAGTCAATTAAGAAAATGGGTACATGCATGTAGACAATTTCATTTAAAAAAATTCTTTTACATGAAGGTTCTACAGAGAAAACATATCAAGGTTTTAACAGTGCTTGATTACAATTCAATGCTATAAAATGTTTACGGTCAGAAAGAGAAAACACTGTTAAAGGGTACAGAATAATGTATGCATATTAATTATTATATAGTCCATCCAGCTTCTAGTACAACCAGCTTCTTCATTGTTCTTCTTCATCTGCATTTTTAATTTTCAATACTGCCAGATAAATGACTTCCTTATTATGTTACAACATATACAAGATATCTTATCAATGTAATTACAGCATGTAAACAAAAACACATTTTATATTAAATTCAAGAGAAATACATTTATAATTGAAATATATACATGTATATATATATACATTAATTGCATCTTAATAACACAACAAAATTAATGAAAAATCAATATCACCAGCACCATGGAAACAAATATATCACCATGATCAGTATTATATATATAACAACATACATGTATTAATAGCCAGGAGGTTTGGAAAATATATTCAGTTGATCAGTTAAAAAACATAATAAAAATAATTTAAATAAATCATAAAAATCACAAGGTTGATTCCTGTACATTATTAAGTTCAGAATCAATGATGATGAATGCACTTATACTAGCTTTAGTAATTTACTAATTACAGGTGCAAAATGTTTTATGAAGTATGCACTCACCTGATTACTTTCTTTGGTTGAGGAATGTCTTTTTTCTTAAGGAATTTTTTCAACACATTGACGAGGTCTTGTGCAATTTCTTCTTCTGTCAGAGATTCCATGTATAGGGCTTCCTTACCACTTAGCCATCCTATAAAACATCGAAATCAATCAAAACAACAATTCACAGATTAGTCAACTGTTTTTCTGGTATTAAGGCCTAACAAAAAAATATGTTTGTTTCCGGTTACCAGACCGTCCCTAATTTTTTCCCGCGACCCTAAACATTTTACGGCAAAAATTCCGGAATTTCCGGATTTTTGCTTCCCTTTTCCGTTTTACATTTTAGACGCTAGTAATAATCGGGGTCATTCAAACGTATACAGCAGATCAATTGTATTCAAGCGCACTTTCGACACGGACTGTTTTTAAAGATGGCTTCCCTACACACCACAGGTTTTGCATTCAAGTTTAATAAATGCGTTTACGCAGACGGGAAACGTTTGATGGCGGCTGAACTTACCAACAAATTAATTTTGAAACGTACCACTCAGATGAATCAAAGTAAAATGCAAATTGCGTCACTATTCTAGCAAGTATTGAGTCGGGATTTGAACAAACTTTTGAAGGCCTTTCAGTGGT
>JAUMGZ010007790.1:0-30245 GCA_032359645.1 Pododesmus macrochisma | reverse complement strand
GAAGTCTACAGACCATTAGACTTATCTATATTATAGCACCAGACCTGTACAATGTAGAAGTCTACAGACCATTAGACTTATCTATATTATAGCACCAGACCTGTACAATGTAGAAGTCTACAGACCATTAGACCTGTACAATGTAGAAGTCTACAGACCATTAGACTTATCTATATTATAGAACCAGACCTGTACAATGTAGAAGTCTACAGACCACTAGACTTATCTATATTATAGAACCAGACCTGTACAATGTGGAAGTCATCTATAAAAAAAATCCTCTGCAGTTCAAATTTCGCCTAAACAATCCATCATGTTATGCATCTCCTGTTGAGCCTCAGCTACCTGCGCATTGAGAATACTATGGTCATCTGAAATTAAACATGCACATATAATACATGCAAACACACATCAAACAATGCACATGCCAAAATGATGAACTTAATTGGTCATTTCGCTCGGGTAAAAACAGTAAAATAGCAGGAAATATAGTATCCTCACAATATATGTTAAGTTTGATTCAATTATCTTAATTCTGTAAATTAGTGTCATCTTTTAATAAGAAGATCAAGATTATAATATTATGTGATGTTTTTTTCACAAAGTTAATTAGGGCTATTCCAGTTTTGAAGGTGTAAGGGGAGGCAGTTTTTTAGCTACCCCACCAATGACAAATATTATTTCATTGAAACACTTTTTTACCCCACCAATGACAAATATTATTTCATTGAAACGCTTTAAAAAGGGGTGCACAGTACTTATTTTTAAGACTCTGTTTTGAATTTTTTTTATCATTTCACGTGCAAAGTTAATTTTCTTTTTTCTTTTCACTAATACAATGTGACAACATCTTTGTTGTCAAAAGTCCTATTGTACAAACGACCAAATAATCAGTACGAAACAAGTATCATGCACAATCAAGCTGGTCGCGATCGGCAAACATGTTTGGTCACACTTTTTCTGCTGTAAATGTTATGTAAGTATCCTCGCAGTCATCATTGACGTTTTGTATAATAATCCCCTCAGAGTATCTTATTATTAACTAGCTTTACAGGATTTGTTCTGCACTTTTATAGCTGAACTTTCAATCCGTCGGAATCGCTAAACTACCGTGCACAAACTGTCAAAACTGAGTTGGAAAACATTGCCCGGAAGTCGTAATGCATATTGTAAAATTAGAGACGGATGTGAATTCCGTTTTTTTCAGACATTTAAGGCCGGCATTTAATCTCAGTCAACCACGGTACCTCGGCCACAGGAAAGAAAGACAGCGAAAAATCATTGTTGTACTGTCGATATGTTGTTGTTGACGACTCTGGTTGTTGTCACCATCTATTTGAGCATCATTTTAATTTACCCCCACCAGTAGCAATTTTATTTAAATGTCTTACCCCTCCACCCATATTTTTTGTGTTGACATTGACCCCACCACTGATATATTTTTTTTTGAGTGTGCCGTCAGCTCTCCATACACAGTCAAAACTGGAATAGCCCTCGGCTAAACAGTGTGATAATGATAAAGTTATCACATGAAAGTATCACACACTCACACACCTGTATTAAATGATAAGAAATTTGTTCCTTCTTGGTTCCAAAGCAAAATTGCCAAATTTTATATTTGCACTAAATGTTTCTATTCAGATGAAAAGAAGTTGCAAGTGACTTAAAAGGTAAAAAATATTCACATAATAGGTTGTTTTTGTTTTTGTTTTTTATTCTGCAGTATACAAAATAGGATCATTCATTTGTTAATAAGTTAATTGTTTACTTTTTAGAACTTTAACATGGAGTACTGTACTATCTCTAGCACCTAACAAAACATTACTTCATTTCAACACATCTGTTAACTTCATTTAAGTTTAAATATAACACTGTACCAAATTTAATGAGTTCTACATTTAAATGTAGATGACAAATTATTTTGAGATCTGAATGATCTTTCCCAATTGTACTAACTGCCATATTTGATAGATTATTCTGAATTGACAAATTGTAAAGAGTTTTGATTTCTTCTCTCTCTTTTCTTTTTCTGATTTCATTAATGATCATGCTAAGCTGGTACCTTAATTTCTGTATAATCACTTTCATTTAAAAATTTATGTTGTGAAAATAACATTAATTAGCTGTATCTTTTTTTTTATCTTTATTCTACCTGAATCACAAATCAAACCTGTTAGCAATCAAACAACACTCATCTTAACATGTTAATTAAAACACAAGACATTTAACATTACATTCTAAAAGTGTGTGCATCCAAATTAGTACTGTTCTCTCCATATAGAATGCAAGATTTCTAACTTACAACAAACAAAACGTTGATTATATTTATACTGTAAATCCTTTGTTAGAGTCGTAGTATGACACACTTTGAATACATGCAAGCAAGATACTACAGTTATTGCTTTTCTTTCTAATTCTTCTGTATGAACATCATGCTGAACAACTTGTAATGTAACTGTGGTGATCTATTGTTTTGTTAATATCAAACTCACACTTTAGGGGACAATACACTATTTAATTGCATAAATTTATTCATGAACACATAATATATAATGATGCAATGTATATTCACACTTTTAATGTACACAGTATGACTTACCCTCAAGCCTGTCCACTTCTTTCTGCAGTTTGACTACATTTCTTTCAGCTTCTGTGGCACGATTTTCAGCCTACAGTATCAATAATAACAATTATAAGTCATGCTCGGTGGAAAATGTGCACATTTGTTTCTGATAAAACATGTTGAAAAACATTTATGTTTGCCTTGGTCAATAATTGGTTAGTAAATGTCATGTTTTGTATCGATGTATAAATGAATATATAACAAGGAAACTTTTCTTTGAAATATGCATTGTATGGGTGTGATATTCAAGTTTGAATGTTCATAATAAGAATGTGTATTTTATCTGTGAGGTTTACCCTTATGTTGCCAGGTGTATTGATAAGCTATTGACCTAATATGTCTACATTGCCTAGCTACACAGCAAAAAGCAATCACATTGTCATACAGCAGCATTTAAAGCCTTCTTTGTTAGATTTAGCTTATAGATTTACAACAATGTACACTTCAATGAAATAAATATATATATTCTACATTCAACACAATGATCTTCCACATAGAATTGTTCAGATTATGATAATCAAAGGAAATAATGAAAAAGTAAAATAGAAATAATGAAAAAAATGTGAGTTAACAAACACTGTACGTACATCCTTCAGCCTTTGTGTAACATCTCGGATTGTTTCTTCATAGCTGTCTTCTCTCTGGGATGCCTGTTAGCAAACAAACAAATATATTATTTTATGATTCCTCATTAATTTAAAAAGTCTGATTTACATAAGATGTCTATTTCATATGCCTAACAATTTAAATCGCCATTTCAAATACTTAAAAACAGCTATTTTCAGATGCTTTGAGGATAATTAAATTACTTTGAAAAATTTCAAGTGTTAAAATCATTTAAAAATCAAATATTTATCAAGTCATCAGCAATGATTTTGATAGGAAACTGAAACCAAAGAAAACATAAATGATTAGGCTGACAAAGAAGGAAACATCGTAATTATTTGGATCCTGTTTGACATCTCCAAAGTACCAATGCTTTACAGGTTCATTAACTTGTTACATCTAACGTTTCCAAAAAGAATATTCACATATCAAAACGTTTTTGCTGATTTACATGTTCATTGCATGATAAAATGTCATACAATGGAGATTTTTTTATGTATGAAAGCATACATACACAGTGAATGATGAACAAAGGCAAACTATTTTTAACAAATGTGAAAAGCCTCATATAAGAGTTTTTCATTTGACCACCTAAATGATGATAATATAATAAAACATGTATTGAAATACACAAACTAGGTTTTTGTTTTTGTGGCATTGGTATTATGTGAGGTCGCTCTTTAAATAAAACATGTAAATAGATATATTTGTAGCACATTGTATAAATGTGCATAATCTTCCACCATATCAATAGGTATTTACATATTTGTCATCTTAACATGAAGTATGTGAAGATTTTGTAACACTTTAAATGAATCAAAATTTATATAATGAAAGTGTGAGCAAACATTCAGCTACTAATCTCAAAACTACATCAAATCTATACATTAAGTACTTTTCAAAAAAGGTTTCAATTTTTTATTTTATTTCTTTAATTAGTTGCTTTAAAATATTGATCATATTATACATATTTTCGTCTACATGATACACACATAAATAAGATACAACATGTAAAAGCTTGCTATAACTAAATGTGTTCATCAGCATTTTATGCATCGATATGCAATCATCCAAGTATTTGCACATAAAAACACTACTTTAGCAGACTAGAATGCTCTTGCATGAATGGCTAATATCACTTGTGAAAATGCACTACATTATGTTTCTTAAGTTTATCTTCCAACATGAAATGTTGAAACATGTTAATTGGTAAAACAATTCTTTTACTTTGCTTTTATATTAGAATTATTAAAAGGCCTACCAAAGAAACTATTAGGTGAACAAAGGTCCTTGTTTTGCGGAGATCAGATTCCTTCCCCATTATATATATATATATAAATATATATATATATCTATTATACAGATACATATGTGCACCGTTAGGGAGAACTATATATGTCTAATACATTACAGATACATAACTGCATAAAATATGTTAGCTCATCTATAGAAGCTGCAAAAGTGATATTTTGTTTAAAATCTTAATACCTCATCTTGTTTAAAACTTCAAGGAACCTCTTCAAAAAGTGTACAGATATAAAATGATAGCATCATGTAATACATAATGTTAATATCATATGAACAAGTGACCTTGGTAGATGCTCCTTGAAGTAAACAAGAACTGTTTAAATTGGTTAGTTTAATTTGTCATTATTATGCTTGCCATTGTTATCAAATAACATCCAGCGTGAGGCTGTAGGCCACGAAGCTTGTATAAAATCTGGTAAGACATTTTAAATCAAATCCATCCCAAATATGTTTTAATGACTTTAAAAATAATTTTTGAAAAGTAATTTAAATCTTGTCTTTATCAGATTTTATCAATGGACATGACCTAACATATCAAATACTGATTAATATAAGCTTTATGTGTATAGCTATGTGTGAAGTAGAATTTATGAACAATGTGACAACAAACTGTGTTACAAAGAATGACTAGCAAAGCTTGAATGCCAATTTTCGTGTGACAACAGCAATTCACAATACGACTGTTACTACACAAGTGACTGTTTAATACTAGTTTAGTTTTTTTTTTTTTTTTTTATAAACATCTTTGTTTACTTGAAATTTTTACCATGGCCAGTGTTATGCAAGAGTTGTAGAGATTCAGGATTTTACACTACACCAGAGCTCCAGATAAGACGTGTATTGAAAACAGCACGTACAAGAATGTATTGGTAAAGTGAACTCAAATTCAAAGCGTACTGATCGTTTTGTTTGTACGAGTACACAATTGTCCTAACCTGTCATTGTCACGCTTGTCGAAGATAAATTAATTATACAATTACTAATTAGTGATGTGCTTCAGTAATGAAAAATCGAAACTCTTGGATTAATTATAGTTTTGTATTACTCGTGTATAGAGTACAAGGCGTAACACATTACTACAGTTTCTGCTTTTTTCTGTTTTGAAAAATCAGCATTTGGTTTTTTCAATCAGCATTGCATCTTGCATATGATGAGTACAGTACTCATTGCACTTAATTCTTATCTGGAGCTCTACTACACAGATTAAAATATTGTAGTATTTACTTAACATATATGATTTAAGCAGTGCCTATTTGAAGGAAACTGAAGCATTAAGCTAATTTGATTATGTTCCCTGGAAGTTCATGATATCAAGCCAAGAGGCCGTGATACAACAATTAAACAATATTCATTGTTATTTAAGAAATGTTAGATATCAGTAAATATATATTTGTTAAGAGTGGAAGACTGGACAGAGACTTTACAAGAGCAAAGACATATATGGTCCAGAGTATTGCAAGACAAGCACAGATAGTCTTAAAATTGGAACCAGTCTAATTTACATTTTCTTGGCAAGATCAAATTTAATTACTCTAAAATATTTAACCACTATAAACTCTGCTATTAAATTGAAATCTATATTTCTAGTTTGAATAAATACTGATTGACTGTGTTTAATATCTTCACATATTTCAAGTTAACAATCAGGTATACAATCAATGAAATGACCTTAACCAGGTCTATGTAGTGGTGTCTTCATATAACAATTCAAAATCAACAACTTTTTATCAAATTAACTTGAACAGTAAATGTGTTTCTCCTTTCCTGTTTCCAAAACTCAATTTCCAACTGCATGATGAAAACATTAAACAATTTGTAGACAAATTTTGATATAATAATCCATTTGACTTTGTCATAAAAAGAGACACCAATACATAAGACACAGAAAGTGAGCTGATGTACAAGATCAAACTTTCTGGTTTAATAAATAGTAATTGTACATGAGGCCTTTAGTTACTGCTGTGTCACCTAAAAGAAGTTAATCATCTATGAAAACGTTCAGTTGATATACTTCTTGCCAAAATCAGAGAACAATTTTGGGGGAATTTAAACAAAAAGTTTTAATTCTATCCTTACTTTGATCACTAACATGTTAATTTTTAGAGTAAAGTTCCTTCTATTAAAATTTTGACAACTGAACCATGCACATTCGTTTTAAGACAATGCCTAGCTTTTAAAATCTATCTATGAGAAGAATTTTGTATTCCACAGATTTGATAACTGTGGCTTACATAATGACTGTGTATTGAAGCATATTCAAATCTTGTGTGAATGTAATATCATGCAAACACACTTCTATCTAGCTATAGCTAATCATTATCTCAAGACTTTACTTAGAACTGATGGAAGACCATATGATTTTCAGTCCTAAATTAGTCCTAATTGCAAAGATTGTCTAGTTTCATACAATATATATCCAACAAAGGCTAGCCAATACCTGAAATGCATCAAACGCATGATAGTAAATACTCATGCACAATTCACTGGTCAATCTAAATAGATGCAACATATTATCAGTGTTCAAAACAGAAGCCTGCCCACAAAAAACCAAGAGTGACTGGTACTGAGCAAGCTACATAGTTTTTGACTAGTTTTACATATTGTCACACTACTAGACTGGTTGCAATTTCACTGTTTCAAACCCTGATATTATGACACAACAGATAAAGGCATCATCTACAATGTACACAGCATATCACTAGCTAATACAATTAAAATGTCTACTCAATCCCAAAAATTATTGTTGTACGCTCTTTGTAGTTGAATTCTTATCGATGCTAGAATTGTTTTGCTTTTGTCCTTTTTTTCAAAACTTAAAACTAGCTACATGTATTTGAACAGTAAGAACCCTGCCGATTTGGTTATATGTAGTATTCTGTTATAGGATACCTGGTCTGAATATTAAATTTGGGTCAATACAGAAAATTCTTGTATTCTTTTAGAATATTGCTTTTTCAAATAATACCTTAACTACCATAACCAAAAATAGATCAACATAATTTTGGATAATTTTTTTATCAGTACTGTGTTTATATCTTCACAAAAAAACTAGGTATTGTGTACTATAACCATGATAACTGTGTATTGACTTTTATCAGTTGTGATTGATGCAATTCTACAACTAAGTTCAGTACATAGAAAAAAATACTTATCTACATTTTAACATTAAAGCCTTACATCTACAGAACAGTTAGGGTCACTTATCTTTCTGCCATGGATTTATGTTAGCAAACAATGCATTCATGTCAGACCAGTATATAGATACATAAAAGTAAATAAATATTAAACTAAATAAGACATATTGTGTATAATTTATAGACACAGTGTATGTAGTCACTGTCGTCATGCTAGAGGCAAGCACTTTGTTAACACCATGCTGACAAAGTTGTCGCTGCTTGTTGCCACGATACAAGTTGTACCTCTTGTTCACTGATTTCCAAGGATTTCATGTTGTTTCCGACAACCTTTAATTCTTCCTCCAATTCAAGAACTTTTCTGAAATACAAAATCATACAAATATACCTGTTCTTAAGCTAAGAACTCACTCCCCTGATGACAAGTAAGGTGGAGTGTCCCACCTTTGCTCTGCCTAACCAACTACCTAGCAATATTTCTAAATTTGGGTCTCGTCTGACCACAAAGGATGTATTTCTTACCTGATCATTTTGCACCTGAAGGGTTTTGATAGTTGAACCAACGACATTAAGTTGTTCTTCAAGGTCATATACTTTGCTGTAATTGTATAAAAGCATGGATAAAACAACTTTAATCTATACTTGTTTTCATGACCAAGTATATTTTATGAAAGTGGCATTATTAAGTACTCCAAATTGTGATTTTTATTTTTAGAAAACAAAAATATCCTGGAACTCAATTGTCAAATTTCTGTTTAGGCAATATTTTAGTTTTCCATTTTGAAAAATGGGTATTGTTAACTGAATATACTCATCATGTTTAATTATTCAAAAAAGCAATTATTTTTGTACTTATTTTTCAAAAAATTTAAAAAGTCAATTAAAATCATTATAAGTATATTCAAAAATGAAACCAAACATATTATCAATAACAAAGACAAATTTCCATGCTGTAAAATAATGAAACAATCAATTTTTAACAAAAAAAAATAAAAGAGAAATGCATGCCACAAACACAAAATAACATTGTAAATTGTACAAATGACAAATGAGAACAAAGAGGCAGTCATTTGGTCAAAAACAACTGGACAACAATCAGTGAGAACAGAGCACCGGGCCAAGGACCAATCATGGCAGGACAGTACCAGGTCTTAACTTGTCATCAAGTGACCTCTAGGATGATCTTGGTACTAAAACGCCTCAAAAGTATTTCAGGGCTACTCCATTTATACATACACCTACTAAGGGGACCCCCAATGCAGCAATTACACAGAAGCATTTTCATCTTTTCTGTGAACAAGTATAAAAGCAAAATGTAAGCAAAGGCAAAACTCTCTGCCAGTTGTAACATTGTAATATTACTTATCGGTGATGCCTGTGGTGTTTTGTACACATTAATGCTAGCTAGGCAGGATGACTTTTCCATGTCAATTTCCCATTCTCATGCAGCCACATTCAAGCTTCTCCTGTCTATTGTATTTTTACCTCATTTATCAAGTATGCAAGTACTAGTTCTAGTTTAACATAAGGACTTCCTTGCTAGATGCATATCAATTGTATCATAATTATATACATAAATAGTGCTACATGCCAAGACTTAAATCTACATTTTGGAAGTTCTTTGGATATTATCATCGACTTATGAGGGCACCTAGTGTAATGCTTTCAGATCAGTTCCTTCCATAATAAATCTTCACTGAATATGAACATCACGGCTGATGTTTCCCAAAATCTAATTGTTCTCGAGCAATTAATTTGCCATTAGGTTTCTAAGGCAGTTCATGATATAATGTGTGTTGGTAACATGTCTTAAAAATTTGTAATAATGTGTGCTTTTCTTCCTTTTGTTGTTGTCACATTGAGGCAGTGTCTGCCTATAATTACTCTAGGGTGTTTCATGCTGATTTATAGTGTTATGTTTCTAGAATATGCCTTGTAAACACTCACATGTATGTGGAATAGCCTAGTTTCAATTGTCAATTTTATTGTGCATGTGTCAGAAATCAACAATTCAAAACAAATTATGTGGTTTACAGACATCTTTTATATACAAGCTGATTTGGATGCCACATTTGTTTTTGTTATTATTTATTTCACCTCTTATTATGACTTATCTGTCAGGAACGTATGATTTTTTGGTTTTATTATTTTAGAGGTATTATAGCTGCCTTATAAAAATACAAACTACGCAAACGGAAATGGATTAACAATGAATATAATATCTAAAAGAGACGAAAAACCAATTATTTCAGTGGGAGGAGTAAAGTAATATAGTTCCAATTTCAAGCATTCAAATTCTGAATTGCACCACCAAGAAACAGTCTTTATCCTTTACCTCGGGGTCAAAGTATCCATTGACAAAGGCATGTTCCTGAAAATTTCAGATGGGATTTTACACATTTTTACACTTCTCAAATTTTTATTTTATCACCATTCCTCTAAATTTCAATGCATGAAGGAGAAGAAAAGTGTGATGTGATTGCATGTACAGTAAAATGTAAATGTCTTTTTTCTTTAGTACTTCAATTTGTATTTACTAACAACAACAACAACCAGGTTTTTATTATGACATCCCGGGGGTACACATACAATGTACAGGTGTATGTTAAAATAGAATAGCCCTAATCATCATTTGTCATTTCAGAGTGCATTTCTTCAACAAACCAGAAAAATACAAATCTTTGTTTTCATGCTCTATCAGTATCAATTTTTTTGACAATTTACTTCAATCAAATAATAAAAATTGGCCAGAAATGCACAAGGAAGGTAAATCATGCCAAGTTTATGTATACTAAAAACCCTCACTGTTAGTAAACAAAGTTTTAATGTGGGCATGTGAAGAGTTGATGCGAAGAAATAACACTATTGCTAAAATTATTCGCAATGCACACTCTCAGCAAGTTTCATGAAGTAAGCATTGAATCATGATTCTCTAATATTAGTTGATTATTTATAAGAATTTTTGTCTTCAATTGGCCATGGGCAATACCAGCAGATAATTACTGTTGAATTTGAAGCATGGTCTTTTTGGTGGGTGACCTGTGTCATGATTTTGGGACGGACCAGCGTCTTACCTTTATCTTTCTACTTTCTAATGCTCTACTTGAGGCTATAAGTAAATTAAACTCTTCATCTTTAGTTTTCAAATTTCTGAAAAACGTAAATAACATACAGGAAACTGCAACACCGGGGAGGTACACAATATCTCCATAGTTTCTGAACTTCCTCTGTTCCTTGTATCTCACCCAAACAAGAGGAACTTTCATATTGTCTGCATCTTTGGGTGATTTGGTCTCATTTGTCAGTATGTACCAAGTATGATTACTTCAATTCTTGCCTACTTTTGCTGCTTCAAGGCCATTATGCTTCTTAAGTTAATCATATTGGCTCTGTTATGGGCATGCATGTTAGTGGTATAGACACAACAACAGACATCTTACATTTCTACAATCCTCCACTATATATCACAACAGTGGTTTATATTCTGCTAAAATTATATAATGGCTCAACCATTATGCCTCCAAAAACAAAATGGTTTCAAATATTGAAAATCTTGTCTTTCAAGAACTTAAATTTTTTTTAAGGAAAAAACACGTCTGAATGTTAGGCACTTTCTTTGGTGCTTAAACTCTATCAAGTTGTCTTGAGATTAAAATTGTTTTAATAATTATATCAATTTCAAAAATATTCTTATGCCGAAACTCTACAGGAGTTCTAGATATGGCTATCATCTTAAAAAGCTTAATCAGTGTCAATTCTAGTTATACATACCGTTCAGCACAAATTGCCCTTTCTTCAAAACGTTCACTGTCACATTCAACCATAACTAATCGACGTGATGCCTATAAATGTGTTAAAATAGATGCAGGGTACAAATAGGGATGCAACACAACCATTCATGTTCACAAATCAAATAAAAAACACTGCAACTGAAATAAAAACATGTATGAGACGGAAACATTACATCGGTATCGCTTTGTGTCAACGCAGGCATGCCATACTTACGAATCAGCAGCCTCTAACCGAGCCTCAGCGCGCTCGAGATCCACTTCAGTAATAGCCAATTTACGAGCAGCCTGATGATTGCAATCAAGAAAACGTTATCATTGTGAGAAATATAACATGCCCAATATTGCATTTACAAATTTTAATAAACTTTTGAAAGAATTTATTAGAATTTTTTTTTATTTAATTATGCTTTTGACTTGCAAGTCTTACTGTTTAAAAACAAATGTGATGATGTTTTAAAGTTTAAGCAAATTACAAAAACAAATTTAATGAAGTAAGTAAAAAAGTAAATTATGGAAGTAAGTAAATAAGTAAATTATGGAAGTAAGTAAATTATAAAAACAAGTTCTCCAAAAAAAAAAGATATTTCTTTTAAACATTTTTTATCAACAAATTCATGCATTTTTTGTTATCGTTGCAGACTCAAAGATGTGGATATTTGGATTGTTAGTTAGTCAATTGACTCTTTATATTCTGCATATTTTGAAATTGTCATGCTTTCTTTACATGCTTTTTTTATCCCCAACTTCACACAGGATGGTAGTCTACATTGTAACAATGACACACACATAATACCTTTGCAAAAATTGTTTCAGTTCATACATGTTTCTTTTCATAACACTTTGAATAAATAAACTGACTTTTAAATGCCTTGCTTCATATAGATAGTTATAATCTGATTAAATGATGTGCTTTTGTAAGTTAAAACATTCTAGGCTTAATGATAATTATCGCATAGAATTACACAAAATTGTTTACAGCAGCACCTTTTTAGAATCAGCATTGACAAGAAAGTTCGTTTATTCGATATCAATCATAGATGTGGTAGGCAGATGTATGAATAACCGGAGTTGTGTGTATGACCAACGTTCACAATCACATTACTGTCATGTAGTGTCAGGTTATCATAATTCTGAAGTCATACCTTAATTTATGCATTTTTCATATAACCTTTCAGTGTTCATTCTCATCCACTAATGTTGTCATCTAAACCAAACTTGAAGGTTATGAAAACATGATGGTAGTGAAGTTGGTTACATTATTTTAACATACGTACAAGATTTGAATTCAAGCAGATGAGAATGAACAGAGAATAGGATGCTGGTTGTTAAGAACATATTATCACACATACCATGTGCCGATATCTACATATGTATATACTTTATCCATACATGCCAACCTTGAAAATCTCAAATGGGGGAGATATGAAAGCTCCATGCGGGAGTTGTAATTTTTTAGTTGGAAATGATAGGGAGAATTATAATTTTCATGAGGAGATTATACGTAAATGACCATTATTCTAGTCTTAAAAAAGGGAGTTTTTAGTTTACTATTTATCGGGAAGACTTAGCAAGTAAGAACTTTTGAGTGTTACTCTTTATGGGGGAGACTTGGCAGGTATGTATATCACAGTAGTACACATTAATTACATCCTCAAATATATATACACATCAGGTTAATAAACATCACCTATATTCCTCAACATGATAATATATACAGTTCTAGATATTAACAGTACCTCTGAAAGGCATTTTTTTTATCATATGTATATATTTGTTTAAAGTTTCCATTACATTGTAAGTTATAATGAATGCAGTACAGCACTACTTGCAAGGATTATATTTTAAGATATTTTTTGTATAAATTACCTATATAATTTTACTTTTCTCAAGGATGCAAATGCTTCCTATAATCAAGAGAGTACTCGATACAAAAAATGATATAATCATATATACAATGAGACTGTATATGTAAAGCATATAACTTAGGAATCAATCAATTTATGCTCATATTTCACATAGGAATATAAATGTGAGAATTTTACATGTAAATGCTACATTCCAACTTGCAGGTTCGTAAAACATCATAGCAATTCCATATACAATGTAATAAGCCATGGGAAAAATACCTTTACATTCTTAATTTTTTTTTTTTACTTCTAATGTTAAATGATCCACAGCACCAATATCAACCGATCTAGAAAGTTGAATATCAATTAAGGAAATTTTGGAAGTATGGCTTATTACACTGTCCAAATGGAAGAAAAACAAATTCACAAACATTATATATAATATATTAATTGCAGCATTTCAATGTGTTATGGTGGTCAGCATTCATGTAACATCTGTTTGTAAAAGGGAGATCACTCTTCATGCCTTCAAGGTTTACATAATCTGAAAATCTTTTAAAAGACTTGTAAACAAATTTCTGAACTTGATTCTTTTTAACTTTCTTTCATTTAAAGGAATGACACTTATGTACAAATTTAGTTTTTATTCCAAGAGATCCTATAAAACATTTTCATGGTATACCTTGAACTAAAGAGTGCGATCATTTCAGGATAATTCTTGTTGAAAAAAAAGAAGAATCACATTCATAAATACAGAGGATGCATGTGTTATATAACATATACAATCATTGTTAGAGACTATTATGCATCTTCTACTGAGGTGTCTAGTTGTTATTGGTGGAGTACAACATTACATGTAATCAACTAGATTTCACATAGGGCAAACTATACAACTTTCCTTTTCTCTCCAGCAAAGAGAATGATAGGGATTTTCAGGAGTTCCACAAAAGTGAATCATAATATATTCAAGAAATGGATAGCCCCCATCTTACTATTCATGAATTTTGATATTAATGAGGAATAAATGTGAGCTGCATGATCCAACAGTTCATATAATATACATGATATACTTAGGACAGTGAAGGTTACCCCAATCAATTTTCTTCAGATGAGAATTTATCTAATGAAACAAATTTCCTCATCACTATTGATCAAAACGGATAATAACTGAAGTGAAAAGTTGACAAACGAATTTTACCAGGGTGATAATGGAATGAACAACATCAGCATAAACTAATCTTAAGCCCTGTGCCACAGAAGACCTCACTACATGTAGTTGTACAGTGAGGTTAAAGCAAAGTTCTAAAATTAAGTAAGGCAATGAATATGATGAACCATCAACGGACAGTATGAAGATGGTTTTGGAGGGAATTTGTAACAGCCATTATGTAAAAATCACACACAATCACACACGATCTACCTAAAAGTGCAAATTTCTCAACATCAAGGAAGGAAAGTTATGTTTATGTTCGAACAGTTGAACTGATGCAAAAAAAAAGAGTTGACAATAGTTTCTGGAGGAAAGATTCAAACTTCTAAAGGTCGTTGTCATAGAGATGTTATCAAAATAAAAGTGATGGGGGCCATATAACTGAAGTTGATACATGCATCGAATCAAATCACCTCATCGTATTTACGGTCTGTATCTTCAGCGATTTGCTTAGTTGTGGCCATGAGAATCTCTAATTCGTCAATTCTTTCCTCAACCCCAATATTCTTATTCTCAAATACTTTGCGCATCCTATTTTAAAACAACATTCAGTTAATAACTTAATTGCATTTCATACTTAACAGGCTGCTTCTTGAGAAAGCATTTCCATAATTGCCAAGGCAGAGGCCAGCTGGAATACTGCAGTAAGTTGCAGTACTGTTTAGTAAAGCCCATGTCATAGACGCTACAAACTATATTAGATCTGAAGGCGTGCTAAAATAAATCTAAGAAAAAATCGTTTAAGTGTAATTGTCATGCATCGTACTCTATTATATATATATATATACAATGATGCGATCTTTCAATCACCTCATCATATTTGCGGTCAGCGTCTTCTGCAATATATTTGGCTTCTTTGAGTTGTTGTTCTAGTTGGTCTATCCGTTCATCATCAGTGAGACTTCTGCTCTCAAGTACTTTACGACCTCTGTGTTGTTAAAAAAAATCATGATAAATACACAAATTTTCTTTACAATGTCCTTGTAGCTTAGACTGTAGGATACAAAAATGAGATAACTGCTACAAAGAGTATGATCCTTAATTTTGACCATACTAAATGCATTTAGCAGTGTATTGTTAATTGGTGTTGTTTTCCATAGCTTCACTGTGGTACCAATATCTGAAAAGGAGGAAAGTTTTCAGTTAAAGAATTTGCTGAAAGAAGAAAATTAATAGTTCTTATATAATAAGCAGATATGCCAGCATTTTTGGAAACTAACTACAACATGAACACAGTTCATTGAAGCAGCTTGCTTCCCTTTGTTTCTACCATTGCATACCTCTTCAAATTTGCATTCGAGTTCGTTTGAAATCAAATCTCGCTCTTTAACAGCAGCTTCGAGTTGATCAATTCTTCCATCATCACAGTATGTTTTGTTCTCTAAGGCACGTCGACCCCTAGGTAAATAGAATATTGACACACATTTTTCATGCAAAATTCATGCAAAAATCTTGTATTTTCACCTTCTTATTACATATTAAAAGACTCCAGTTTATTTAATACCCAAAGAAATGTGTCAACATCATATCTATAGAAGTGCTCTATGTTGCTTATTCACTATTATTTATAAGTAAAAGTAAATTCCTGATTCTATGTAGTAAAAGTAAATGTCCTGCAAACCCCTCACCCTTCTCTTAAATTGGAAAATCTTTGAGCTTTACCAAATAATTAAACAAGCCACAACCTGATCTTGCTATAGCAATCCACACTTATACTTCAGTTAAGATCAGAAATATTTATTTTTAGTACTACAAAAAATGGTAAGGTCAGAACATATGTACAGTTACCCATTACATTGGACAATCCATATATACATGTATATACATGTATATTGATATGACGGAAGAAAGTTACGACATGCGAGTTGATTGTTCACTATTCAGATAAATTTTTGTTTAATACACCATTAATCTTCATGGCTATAAACAATAAATGTCATATCTGTTGTTAACTACTTCATACTTCATTGTTTTACTTGTTAAGCAACGAAATACTACTGTTCTATCAAAACTGGATCATAGTATAAAACAATGACTCGGTGGATCTAACAAGACCTTTTTCTGTAATCATTGCTTACTTACATGGGGCTGAACCTTCACAAAAGAGATCGTCTTTTAACAATGACCAAGTTAAAAGCCATAGACAACAGATCAATGATAAGTGGGTATTAATGTATGAGGTATCATAAATCACTGGCCACAGTAAGTGGTTCAAACACATGTACATTTGTAGGATCATATTAACATGTGTGTTTACTATCTATATCCAAAGGTTTATACATGTACATCATGACATGTTTGCTTGATTGTGCAGCACATCATTTTCATCATTCATACATAGTTAAAACAACATTACTGGTGTGCATGTTTGAACATGTTGAAAAGAGAATGTTACTATAAAATACTTGATATTTCATGCCATATACATGTATATAATACATTATTAATAAGACATGTACATTTTTGTGTATATTGTTTTGTACATCAGTTTAATATCACACATACAAATACCTCCTTTGACTTTTTGTACATTTACATTATAAAGGACAACAAAATGTGTCAAAAAAAAATTACCTACACTAAATATTGGTATCTACTTCAAAAAATAATTTATTGTCTTCCTCCAAAAGCTGACATGCACAGCATATTATTTATCAACAAGTCGGGCTCTATATATATACTAAAACAATGTCATTCACACATATAAATATTTTTTTTTCGATGAAGGTGAACACAAAAGTAAATTGTTTTTAGCCTAACACTATTCCAATTATTTTATTCTGGTCAGACATTCATGACCAGACAAAACAAACTTCTTATATAGTTAATATTATATGAATCAAGGTTTACTGTGAGAGATCATAAGTCACCAAATGGTTAAACTTCAGTCCGAGACATTGTTACACCGATCTAGTAAAATTGGACATTCTGTTCTGTTCAATCTATATATGAATTTAGATCCTATCCAATGTTTATGAAGTTTATGTGTGACAATAAACATATTTACATATATATATATCTATACATGTAAAGCAGTTAACTGTAGTTACAAATTCAAGCAAATATTTGATTCAAATAAAATTCAAATGGTTTTCTAGAAATCAGACCTGCCATTGATAAATACTCACATATATATATGCAAAACCACAATAATTTATTTAAGAAATTTTATATTTAAAAAAGTTATTTTAAAATTGGAACATAACAAGCTCTACATCATGTACATGTATGTATATTACTGATATTCATAAAGATAATTTATAACAAATTAAACTTGACAAGATTGTAAATTACCTTTCACTTTCATCTGCTGCTTTAGAAGCTTCTTCTAATTTTGCTGTTGCAGTGGTAAGTCTTTCTTCTGATCTCTCAAAGTCTTCTTCTAACAATTGGATTCTTCTGTTTAAACCTTGAATTTCAGACTCGCACTGTGAAGTAAGATAACAAATTAATAACTTATCATATTTATATTTATTCTTTGTCTGAATATTCAACATGATAAATATCTGCAATTTACAAAAAGTAAACACACATATTGTATATAAAATTATTTTCAAATAGGTCAAATTTCTTGATATCTATACAGAAATATACATTTTATTGTACCAACTTATGCAGTAAAACATTAATGTACACAACAGTGCACATCTATTTCTGAGTAAATTGTAGGTAAAAAACTTTTACTGCATGATAAATATTGCTGAACAAAATATTACTTTCAAAGCTGCAGAAATGTTATTGATTGTAACATGTATATCAATATCTACTATTGTAATTTCACTGTAATACAGCGAGTCTTGGTTCATTAATGTTTGATATATACAATGAAGTACCTTACATCAATGTTATGATATCTGTTCTCACATGAAATTGAAGAATACTATATGCATCAAATTAGATTGCAGTGATGAAAATTGTGTAGAAAATATTAATTTCAAAGCATTCAGATTATTCCAACCATAAACCTATATATTTATATGACGTAGAAATAGAAAAACAAAACTTCAAAACTGTATAATGACTGTATAATATGTGTGTTATCACAGGTAGACCACGCGTGGTGTTACTCATGGGTATAAATTTTCCAGAATTTGATCAAACTTTCAAGTGTCAGGAGTTACCAGTATTGTGAATGGGATATATACATGGCTAAACATGTAGTGTGTAACCAGATATGAATGGTGCCAGTGTGTATTGTGTGATCAGCTACAGCCTACAGGTAGACATGCATATAATGTGCAGTCCTATCACTGTGCTCTACCTGGTAATAATTATCTCAGTTATACACACATTACAACTTTCTTTTATACTTCGGATCAACCATTTCACCTGTCAGGTGTGACCCACGTGATACTAAAAACAGCCAACTAAAGAGAGGTATAATATACCTGTCTGGATAAATAATTGTTATCATTTAGTGTAACGACTTCACTTTTATACTCCGCCTGGCCTACTTAGATTAGAATGTACTAGGTCTCATGCATAAAGGTACAGACCGGATGGCTAGCCCATACAGCAACATCACAGTATTTAAAGCATTTCCTTGCTCATAGTGGAATAATGAATCATGATAGTGATCATGGCAATAATGTGGTGGGTGTTATATAAGAACCCTTGGGACATCAATTACATTCCCCACTTCAAATGCCTACAAATAGTGATATTACTAGTCTGTCACATTACCTCTACTATATATATATATATATATGTACATGTATGAAGTTCACACTCTAGAAAAATATGCATGGTAATTACATTTACTGTTTCTTACATTTTTCTTGATTGCAGGGTGTCCACATACATGTATGTGCCAAAATATCTTAACAATAAATGTGGTGTACTTTTATGAATACACACACACACACACACAAATGCTACACTGCAATGTTCTACAACGATATAACTACATGCCCTACTCAACAAACATACTCGACTAAATTTGTCATTTCCTGTTTTAGGGTCCGCCTACCAATTGATATTATTCAAAATAAAGTAGAAAGTGCTTCTGTTAATATTCAGCTTATTGAAAGCTTCCTTAATCTTGTGGCTTCCAATGACTTTATATATATATACTTTTATAAAGTATAAACTAAAAACATTTTAATACATCAATTTAAATGTTCAACAGTTGCAATAGAACATCAAGGTAAATAAATAATGAGCCTAATATAGTAAACATGTTTTAATATAAAATATTCAAGCATCATTCTATTAAGACTGTCACAATATACCAGTATATATTGCAATACAGATCATATTAAATTGCATCGCAGTACAAGGAGCACATACTGGTTTTTCGCGGTATTTAATAATTTTCCTTGTTTCGAATAAAAAAGAGACTTGATGTGCAAAATCAATCTACATTTATACTGTTGCAATATATTGTGATACGTGTCATGATATCAAGTCAAATATTGCAATATATCATGGTACACTTTAGCAGTATTGTGACAGCCCTACATTCTATTACTTTCTATAGCTTATAGGAGTATAAGTTATAATACATATTTAAGAAATACAAGTACATGTAGAATTATATTTCCATCATTTATGTGAACATTTGTCCCAAGGTCATGGATGTTATGACTTTTTCTATGCAAAAACACAGTATACAGTATATGCATGTCATGTCATTTACAATGGAACATGATAACACCATTACCAGTCCATTCATTGTTGTCATGTTAACATTTCATATACATGTATTAATTACATGTATATGGAAGAAAAAATACACTTCCAAATTGAGGTGAAATCCTAAATGAACATGTACAGTGTGCTTCAAAGGTCAGTGCAACTTGTCCCAACAACCACAGATTAGAAACATCTGACATAATTTACACAATTGATGCCAACGCAATCATGTATATAAAGATAGATAAATGTACATTAAAAACGTACACTTATAATATGAAATATTCATCTAAATACCATTTGAAATATATACAGTACAGTAAATATGTAATGTATTTATGTGTAACATTCCTTGAGGATCATGTTGCCAGTTTAGATATGTGTTATCATAGCTGTTCTGCATGAGTAAACTTAGCACAATGATAACTTAATTCATGTACCTTCACCAACATTTATAAGCACAGTGGTTTTTTTTTTAAGATGTGTCTGTCTACAATAGATATACAGACATACACACACACACACAAATAAAACATTGCTTAAAATATATTAATGGAATAATAACTCTAATCTAAATCTGAATCTAACTAGAGTGAACTACATGGTAAGAAGGAAATAATTTTCACATTGCAACTATGACCTATTAGGTTGTAAATACTACCAGCCAGGTAACAAATGCTGTATAAACTGAATCATTTAAGTCAAAAACAACCGAAGAGAATTTTGTAAGTATAAAACATGGCACATGACGTACAAAATCATTTTTACACATATTGGTAACTACTTTTGTTTCATAACTATGGCAGATTTTTTGTATTTCCCACAAACTGTTTTATCTTTGTTATTATTTCATTATGTGAGAAAACCTTTAAACCAAAAATATGCCTAATTAGGGTTCCCTGACTTCCCTAATATTTACCCTCGATCCTAAACTTTTCATTGGCTTTGATAATCTGTTTTTGAATTTTAGAAGCTACTTTTAAATCTGGTTCTTTCAGTGTTTGAACCCCATTTATATGATTAAAAATGAACCTTTTATTAATGCATTATCATCATGAACATGGTCATATTAGGATGACTTCATAACAAGTACAACATAATACAAACACCTCCCCCCCACCCCCAAAAAACCCCTCCTACCCTAGTTACATGTAGTTTTATTGCTCATACATTTTAAGATATAATCTTAAAGGTTTTGAGGGTGAAAAGATTTTATATTGCTTTATTGACAGTATCAATAAATATATATATCCTAACGTAACTCAAGTGTATTGTTGCTGCCCTATTTTTTCATTGACATCCTAAAATTAATTGAGCATTTGTGTATTATGTAGCAGACTTTGATATATACAGAGGCACGCATTTATCAATATTTTATTTGTGTGTACAAATTTAAACCACCCTTCAGACTGTACAGAATAGATGCTGTCATATTAGGATAGACAACTTACACCATGTTTATTGCTAATGACATGCAGAGTAAACTTCACATATATTGCGTTTATTCATTTATTAATTGTGGGGACCTCTTACCATCACCTGAAATGTGCCGGAGTTGTCTACCTTGACATTCAATGGCTACCGGGTGCCTTTGCCGGTCACGATCTCAACATCATGTATTCAGGTTAATTAACATTGACACGTTAATTCATAATGAATTTATGAAAACCGAGAACAGTCACAGACACTGATGAAAGTGTCACAATCAGGCTCGAACTATTAAACAAACTACAAGCAACATTTTAAGCCAACACCCAAACGATGTACGGTGTCTTTACCTGTTCTCTCCCAGATCTCTCTATATCAAATTTTTTCTTTTCCTCATCTAATAGGTCTTGAAGATTGTCTTTATCGTTGCGTAAACTTTGCATTTTATCCTTTAAACTTTGCAAGGTACCCATACTTCCTTTGGAAATAGACCTGTCTCCCATTTTGTATGTAGTAAGTTTCGGGTCCAACGAAAATGTCAGTCTCCTTTCTACACTCGACCAAACAACACCACGGAAATGATATTGAAAAATCAACAAGATATAGATCCGATGTTGTATCGCGGATTTCAAATTAAAACCAGTTTATATACAAATTATACAGCAATATATTCAAAATAACGAGTTTGAGAACTTTAACTATTTCCTACGATTTGTAAATACATCCACTTTCTATATCAGTATGACTCAAGGGATATCCATCCGCTCAAGTACGCTTATTGTAATTTTGTCACGTGATCAATTTGTCCGGACACCTGTGCTGTTGACAGAAGTTTACTTACTCCCACCGGAATAAATTATGTCTTAAAGGAAAATGTGTACGTGCACTATTATGACGATTTTTAAGGGATTACACAGTATACGAAATCTTTAAAATAAAAAATAACCAACAATTCTATGCTAGCAAAAATAAATTGTTACTTGAAGTGGAATTCGGTCATTTTGGTTCAGATTTTTAACTAACAGACCAATCGACTTTGTTTTGAAACTAAAGGTTGTATGATTTTTACTCTGAATCCAAACGCATTGATCGTATTTATACAAAGTATTTTAGAAGAATACAAATTGTCAATATTGCAAATTGCCTTTTGTCGGTTCAAGGATGCACTGTTTCTTTCATATATCTATTTTATTTTTTAGTGAAAATCTAAGGCTTAAAGAGAGCGCGCATTTTCTCAACTTTCGAAGATCCGCTAAAAATTTCAAAAAATTAAAAACTAAGGGAGTAAGAGTCAGATAATTCGGACTAATAATTTATTAGTTGTTAAACTTAATATAATTAGTATTCAGCTTCTACTACTTGCATATATGCACGAGTATGCAGCGCAAGCTAAAAAATAACCAATCAAAGTAGTTTGATATGACGTGTAGCCTGTGTAGGTGTGGAATATATTCAAGGATGCTCATGCTCAAACGCTGATTGTGATAGTACATACGGAGTATAGAGTTACATGTGTGTACCGCGAGTCTGTGTCTAAAACAAACCACCAGCATCTGTTTCTTATTTTAGCGAACACGTGATATACGCATACATACGCCATACACTTATCGTTTCATCTTCACGTAGATAAGATGCTCCTCACATGCCACTGCACAAACAGCTGGTATCTTTCTACTCCAACTACACACGGTTTAAATATCTCAATTCAATGCTCACTTTTTAACGCCATCTATGCATACGATGAGTCATCTTTTTTTTGTTTTTGTTGAATGTGCATCAACTCAAAAGCAAACAATATATAACCAAAAAAATTATTCTAGAATTTAAAAAAAAAAAAGTAATAAATTCACGTTATGTGTCAGACCCATCTTTCGCAAGCCAAGTTTTTTGCTACACCACGGAAGTAGATGGTCCGTGGCTACACTACGTGAATGGGTAATTCAAACCCTGTAATTGGAAGTTCCTGAAATTTCGATTATATTTCGCCTAAGCGCGATGTCGAAAACTCTACAATTATCTACTTGGAACGGAGACATTTGTTGCGCCATGATGATGGTACTAAAACCGTGATTTATGTATAGAATCGAATTACTTTACTGACCTTTGTCACGTTTAAATCGTTCACGAAGATTTAATAAGCATTAGTGGTACATAAAAAACGTTTCTCTGGACCAAAAATCAAAACTGTTTCTAATTATAATGTCATAATATAAGTATCAGTTCCTAGTACGTAGTCAATCTTCTTAAATTGTTTTTAATTTTTATTTGGGTCTTAAATCCCCTTTAACACATTTCTAGGTCATATCTGTTTAAAACCATGAGCACTGACATGCATATTTATAACATGCATTTGACTTAAATAATATATATATTGTTTAAATTTAGATTTGAATTGAATGCCTACCCGTTTGAGAGAAATGCGCAAAACATTTTGAATTTCAGTTCCAATAATAGCAAATTTAATCATAGTATTTGATCCAAGTGGTGACAGTGCAAAAGCAAAAGAACGGTTTGGTCTGTTTGGTCGTGAAGGTGGTTGGGGTTTGCTCGCATCACCTTCTTCTCCAGAAACTTCCATGTCCGAAAATAAAGGTTCACTACTGTAAATAATCCGATCAAAAGGGTCAATATACTCGGGCGCATTTCCACCTTCGGGTTCTGGACGTTCTGCCGCTGAAGATTTCTTTTTCTTTGATTTTGTTCTTTTGATTTTAGTTTCAGTTGAATCACAATGTTCGCTATCTCCATTATCACAGTGTTTCGATTTTAACTTTTTCTTTCTAACTTTTTTCACTCTCGCTTTCTTTTTGACAGAACAATTTACAGCAGTTTCATCCTCTGGAATAGGTGATCCACTTCTAAGTAATTCCGATGCTAAATCAAGAGAATTTAAACTAGCAACAGAATCCTGAGAAAGTTGAGCCGATGAATAAGACTCTTGAGATAATCCAAGTCCTACACAAAAGTCGGATTGCACAGGTAAAGCATCCATCGCAGTTATCCAGGCAAAAGATATGTCCAGTTAAAGTTAAATACGCAATGCATTGTTTCTATTTTAATTTCAATAATTGATTATCGGTCTTATAATCCATTAATCACAGTACACAATATACCTAATAGAAAACATAAACAAATCGTTTTCTAATACATTGTACAACGTAATGGTAAAATCCTTGCGGCGGGGCGCAATCCACACGCCAGAAGAGCTTAACTACTCCTTATTCAAATTGTCTGCTGGTGTAGAGGCATTCCTCGCGTTGCATTCCGAATAAGGAAAATGACGTCACACGTATTATGTATGAATCAGTTAGCCATACACATACACACGTAAAACGTGCGGCTGTTTTTCCACATGTCATTCGTTATTGATATTATCCATTACGTGAATATAAAACAATGCCACATAGTTCTATTACGATAAAAGTCATTTGGTACAGTTTAAACACACACAGCGACACGGACAGCGTAAACAAATTATAACAATAAAAGTTTATGTTAGCTAACAGATAACAGATAATTGATATGCTTTAGAACATAGAGAAAGTTACAAACATGGCTGGTTAATACGGAGCATTTATCTAACAAGACATTGAGCCACATATTACATCAAGCCATGCGCTGAAAGGTGTTGTTTTGCCGTTGTATGTTTTGCTAATGTTTTTTTGTTGTTGTTGTCGTGATGATACTATGTGCATGTTTTTTTTTAACATCTAACAAACGTCAATATATTGAATCTCACTCTGTTCTTACTAAAAACTCACGACTGTGTCACTGCATGTTGAATCTATATTTAAATTCTATACCCATCTGTTCTGTATTTGTTTTTGTTGTATTCCCATTTTAACTTTTCTAACACGTCTGTGTTCGAGACCAAGATTTTCTTATTTTTTTAGGGAGATGGGTGGATGGGTTGTTTTCAAACTTACCTCTGTTACTCTCTTTTCTGAAGTTTCCAATTTTGTAATTGCGTCTTGTAATTGTTCGCTTGCATTGTCAAATTCCTCTTGTACACTGGTGCACTTCTTTTGGAGCGCTGAAAGGTCATCTTCTGCCTGTAATACAATAAACGAAAATGATGTGAACCGCATAAAACGATTGAAAGGGGATGGACTCGTGCGGTGCTTTCATTCAAATAAAGATACAAATAAATAAAGTGTCTTCCAATTTGCACAGAAATGTTAACAGATAGATCACTTTGTGTAAATACTGTATAATTGTATCAGGTAATTGAAAGCCTTCGTTGATTCACATTCGATCATCTAATTCTGTCAACATCTCGCATTTCATAACGCCTTTTAAGTTATTTACCTCAGTATGAATATAAGAATAAAAATTATATTTGATAAAACCATGTATGCATATGTTGAGTGATGGAGAAACAAGCTGTTGCCATATTTAGACTTCTAGACGAGGCAATACCTGTCTTGTGTGTAACAATGATACACCTTCAGGAAAAGCGACAGCTTCAAGTGCGCATGCTCATAGGAAGAATGAAAGACCTGCTGTATTTCACGTATCTGCCCAAAATGCTTTTACTAATTTGTCTACGAGATATATATTTATAGGTTAGTTGATGCACATGTAAAGCTTTTCACATCCATACTGACAACGTGGTGGATTATATACAAAAAAAAATATACTTTCTCTATTAAGAAATCCCACCAGATTCACCATGGAAACAAACTTATTTAGAGATAAGGAATGTTGATGATAGTTTAGGTATATTCGTTTAAACAGTTATCTCCATCTTCCTTATTTCAACAGTTGCTTCTTGATGCAGACAAGATGCTATCTATTCAAGGTGGTGTCAGATTTCAAGATGGCCGACTTTACTCTCTTGACCTTGCAAATTGTACAGAATATAAGGAAAAGGCGAAAAGTGCACATTCAAATCTTCAATCTTTATTTTTTATCAACACAATCGTCTGTTATTTTACGTAATTGCTATCTTTTATTATCTTAAATAAGCACATTAGACATAGTATGACCATTAACGACATACATATTAACCATTTATTTCTGGATTCTATATAGGTAAAATATATTTTATCGTTCTTACTGTGGGTTTATAATTTTAGAAACATTTTAGCACAACTTACATGAGTAACTTAAAGAAGAATATTACCTTTGTCTTAGCTTCTTCAGAGTCCCTTAGTTTTTGTTCCAATTGCTCAGCCTTGTCCATGGCATTTTCCTTCTCCATTTTCATGGCCATCATCTTCTTCTTGATTGCGTCCATTTTGATGTGTAGTGTGTTTTCCTAACAAACGGCTAAAACAAAGTAAAGAAGGAAAATATAAAAGCAGAAGGGGAGTTCTTTGATGGATCAACGACTGCAAACAAGAGGATTACAGTGACTCCTGCCTATCTAAACCCGACGCTGCCTGAGACTCGAAAGGGCTATGCTGAAGTAAACACTAAGACCGTCTGCCAAATAACTTTAGAGCGGATACCTTTGGAATGTGCCAATAGCCTATCAGAGGGTGTGTAGCAGGAGGATAGAATGCCCCCCAATCCCTACGTCACGAGCCACCGCGATAATGTTACCACCATCTATGGAGAATGCAATGGTTGCATATGTGTCGAATGGAATAACCCATGGGTAGAGACAGGAGGGTGCCATCAATATGGGGTTAGACACATTTGTATTATTCTATTGCATTTGTGAACATACTTAAGAAAAATTCCCAAAAAATAATTCTTTAGGTTTGAAATTTTATTTGTTAGAATTACATGAAAAACTTTCCCCGTGAGCGAATGGTATACTCATGCATGTTAATTAAGTTCTGTGAGAAAACATCCCCCATTGGTATAAGGAGAGCGGATTCTCTGTGTATATTGGTGTTTTTCATTTCTAGTAGTAAGATATACGAGTTTCTATGGAAACATACGAGGAAGCTCTTTAGATGGTAGTTATTTCATATAAAAGATTGGAATTATCAGACAGTTGAAATCATAAGTCACACCAAAAGATAGATTGATTAACACAAATAATCAAGTATATTCAATGCTAGGCCTTGACACTAGGAAGCCATTTAACTAGTCCACAAGTCTTGAAGTGAACGCAATTATATGGAGTAATGATAAAACATATGATATTGTAACATATTTATGACGTTCAATCACTCGATGTTCGTGAGCACGTATAAACTACTTTTCTTTTTACCTTATCTTATAAACGAAAAGTCACTTTTTAATAAATGTATGCAGGTAGACTATATCGCTGGCGTGGGTGATATACTGCTATAATAGTGTAGTTTTAATGACGCATGATATCGTCAGGTCGCTTAGTTTAGTTTAAACGTATTTTATTGCCATTTTTTACAATTAAAGTATAGGGTACAATAATACATTATTAAAAAGATACAGCAAAAGGATTGGGAACAAGTTTGACCAACTTATGTATCCCTCTCCTTGTTATATAAAGTAACAAATAACAATTTACATATTTTAACGTGATGGCACATTTTACAGTAAATACACAAGTTGATGTATAAATTTAAACGTTAAATAGAAGAGAACGTTTTGATATTTAAATCGAAAGTTAGAGTTCTTAAATAAACTGTATACTTTGTTTATTAATTTAGCATTATAAAGTCAGGTGGCTATTTAATTGGAATAATGTGTTAACTCAAATTTCGAAATCAACATGAAAACATAAACACAACGACTGTCTTATGTTTAAAATATAACAAAAACAAGACATTAACCCAACGACTTTCTTATGTTTAAAATATAACAAAAACAAGACTTTAACACAACGACTGTCTTATGTTTAAAGTATAACAAAAACAAGACTTTAACACAACGACTGTCTAATGTTTAAAATACAACAAAAACAAGACTTTAACACAACGACTGTCTTATGTTTAAAATATAACAAAAACAAGACATTAACCCAACGACTGTCTTATGATTAAAATATAACAAAAACAAGACACGACTTAAACACAACGACTGTCTTATGTTTAAAATATAACAAAAACAAGATATTAACCAAACGACTGTCTTATGATTAAAATATAACAAAAACAAGACACGACTTTAACACAACGACTCTCTTATGTTTAAAATATAACAAAAACAAGACTTTAACACAACGGCTGTCTTATGTTTAAAATATAACAAAAACAAAACATTAACACAACGACTGTCTTATGTTTAAAATATAACAAAAACAAGACACGACCTTAACACAACGACTGTCTTATGTTTAAAATATAGCAAAAACAAGACACGACTTTAACACGACGACTGTCTTATGTTTAAAATATAACAAAAACAAGACATTAACCCAACGTCTGTCTTATGTTTAAAATATAACAAAAACAAAACATTAACACAACGACTGTCTTATGTTTCTAATTTAACAAAAATAAGACATTAACCCAACGACTGTCTTATGTTTGAAATATAACAAAAACAGGACACGACTTTTCTGACAACTAGAATAAGACTAATCGTATTCACAAAAGTATAAAACTATTATATCGGAAAAACAAACAAGCAAACAAACAAACAAACAAACAAACAAACAAACAAACAAACAAACAAACATTTTATACAGCAATATATTGGATCATTGATATTATAACAGTTCTGTATACAATTTATGCTACATTTCACTATAGCGTCGCGTGTTTTGTTGGTATTTTGTGCCATCGGCCAATACAAAAATATATACGAAAACAATTATTGTTTACGACTCGTTTTCATTTACAACATCTAGCAAGATAGTTTTCAACACAAAATATTCTGTTTGTTGAAACTGAGTAGATCAATTGTTTACTTGGAAAGAAAAACCAATGCCAGTTAAACATTTTTGAAGTGTTAGTAAGTTGGTAGAACGCCGATATAACATTATTATAATACTGTCCGAATTTATTATTAAATAAACAAATTTATATGTATAACCGAGTCTTACGTTATTATAATATATATAAGGATAGATTTTATACAGGTACGGTGCATTTATAAAGCACTTTCATTTATTTTGCCAGGCTTTATATAAAATTGTTTTGTCATTGTTGACTTAAATGCTACTTTACACCGCACAGAGCGACAATACGTATATACTATAAGTTTCTAGTGTTGTTTCTTATCTTTTGAAATTCTCTCATACAAAGTGCAGGTGCACTTTTCCGATAATTACAGAAAAAAATCTTTTTTTCTCCTACCAATATTACAGTATTTGGTCTGCGTTTGTACAGAAAACATATTTTTTTTATCTCCTACCAATATAACAGTATTTGGTGTTCGTTTGTACAGAAAACATATCTTATTATCTTCTACCCATATTACAGTATTTGGTCTGCGTTTGTACAGAAAACATATCTTATTATATCCTACCAATTTTACAGTATTTTGTCTGCGTTTGTACAGAAAACATATCTTATAATCTCCTACAAATATAACAGTATTTGGTTCGCGTTTGTACAGAAACATATCTTATTATCTCCTACCAATATAACAGTGTTTGGTCTGCGTTTGTACAGAAAACATATCTTATTATCTCCTACCCGTATTACAGTATTTGGTTTGCGTTTGTACAGAAAACATATCTTATTATCTCCTACCAATATAACAGTATTTGGTCTGCGTTTGTACAGAAAACATATCTTATTATCTCCTACCCATATTACAATATTTGGTCTGCGTTTGTAC